>JARYGA010060445.1:34674-76818 GCA_030545235.1 Helianthus tuberosus | reverse complement strand
TTTTCTTATGTTGATCATTACAAGTCAATTATTTCATACCATCCCATAACTATTCTACCATTCATTTTGTTTACATGTACAGATAAATTTTAAGGATTCTTACTTACTAATCAATAATTAAACAGTTTACAAACCTTGCCTTCATTGCATAGGTTAGTGATCCGTAAGCCGGATTTATCTGCTTCCTTATAGGTACCTTCCGCACCAGAATTGGTCTCGTTCATCCGTGTAATATGCTCTCATTCATGAGCATCCGTCCTTCAGCTTTATTACTATCATCTTACTAAAAAAATTATCATTATTATCTGTAAAATTAGCGGTTAGCACATAACTTTTCATAATTGCATATTTGCATCCCACATGGTGTTTATTTGCCTATGACTCTTTAGCAAATTTCTTACGCTCTTACTTAAAAGATATCATTATCTCCATTTCTTACATACAGTCTTTTCACTTTATTGTTTATTTCGTCTACTTTTGCAGTTTGACTTTTCGAAATTGCAATTGTAAATACATTCTAATCCATGTTTACCAATTACCCAATTCTGACACATCCCTCTCTAGTCGAGCTACAAGCTCCCATTAAAAGTATAACCTTTATACATACCTAACGTGAGTCAAGTCCATTGACCCGTTAGCCATTCCTTGTGTTGGTCTTTTCTTCCCAAATTGGCGGCATCGCATAATCATACCTTATGCTCACCTACAAGTGTAAGACTTGACAGTTTCAAGCATTAAATCCCGGTTTCAAATGTCAATCGCCATTTGATCCGTGTGACTTATTTGTCCCTCTTAAACATCATGCGTACAACACATTCACATAATTATTTTTATATAGATAAAAGTTCAAAACATATCTTGGATAATGCTTGCTTTAAGAATATTTACTTCTTCGGTCCGTACTTACTCACGAATTCGGACTTTTCATTCCACTTTCCATTTCTTTCTATGTTTTGAATCCGTCTGGCGGATTCAAACATATCATTCATACTCTTCATTCATTCTATGTTTCGAATCCGTCTCACGGATTCTAACATATCATTCATACTTTCTTTCTTTCATCGTATCATTTACCATTTCATTTCTTATGATACGTTTTAGTATCAATCTTCTACATTCAACTTCAAGTGTTGTGTCCCAACACTTCATTCCATATTCTATTTCATGTATCGCATCTCGACGCGACATTCTACATTCTATTTCTAGTGGTGTTCCCACCCTTCTTTCTTAAGTTTGATTCACATTCCATCATAAGCTTAAACTTTCCTTTCTTATCTTTCTTTCTTACATTTGATCTGATCCTTTAAGAATCGTTAAACCCCAATTTTTACTAGTTTGACCAGACATAAGTGAGATAATTATCATGTTTTCTCGAGCTTCCTATGCTTCTTGCGCACTGGCCAGGCGCGCAATCCACATACTAGTATCGAGTTATCATGAGAATCATCATCTTATATCTGGGGAAATCATTTTCAGTTCGTGACTCATTTATTTAAATCCTTCTAAGGTTTCATTCTTATCCTTAAAAATATACTACCTATCGGTACATACAAATTTTCTCAAAATTCGTTTACCTGAGGTTCAATGCTTGCCTTCACCTCCTTGCTAGTCCGCGACTGCGTAACATCCCCATTGTCCATCCAGGCTCACCTTTAAACATCCATCATTATTAGTATCATTACACATATACTTACTTGTATTAAGTTTTACCTTTCAGTCTTGATCGAGTCTCGGATTGTACGGTCACTAGTCACAGAGCACACGGGTTTGAGTTCAAGTACTTACCTCCTCGTACTTGATTTCACTCAAACCGTGGCTCTGATACCAACTTGTAACTCCCTAACTTACGTTTATTCTTATTAACGACGCAACGGAAAACGAGCCTTAAAATTTCCTTCTTTACTAAATACATTGCCTACGTAAAGACTCAGTTACAAAATGTTTATCATTTACTAAAAGAATTAACAACATTCATGATAAAATAATACTACATGTGTTACATAATCCAAGCTAGGTGATCGTTTTTCCCGTACAATCCTTGCTCTTTGACTCGATCCGCGCCCTCTTATCTTCGTTAATAATAGAGAAAATCCGTGTAGTTCCCATGGACATCATTTACAACTTAATCATTAGTCATCGACAACATCATACAACATTATTATCATATAATTATAAATTGTATAACTTTCAATAATATAAACTTAATCCATTTGATTATCCTCTTGAATTCTCTTGTTCCGAGTTCGACTTCAATTCTTCATGAACCCGATGTTATCATACCTGCATTACATTCCAATCTCAAGACAAATCATTAGTATTCGTCAATACTCAAACGCATTGAAACCGTTCCTACTTACATTCATAGCAACTTACAACATACATACATGCATCCCTACACTCATATATATACTTACGAGCTCTTGATTACCACTTTTATTATTATTAAACTTATACTAGCACGTCAGAAATCTTAACCTTCCATAATATAAATCTTATACACATTAACATACGTACTTACTCGTTCCTAAACACATTTGCCCATAACTTTCCTTCTCTAACACGTAAGCAAATCCATATTTATACTATCAGGAGAACCATAACATTCGTTTATAAACAAACCATCATCATAAAGAATGAAATAAGATAATCATTCGCAATATATAAGCGTTTACAATCAAAACTGGGTGCTGAAACGAACAAGAAAACAAGTTTTGCCAGCTCACTGGCTCTCGCGGGGTGCGACGGACCCTACCCCGGGCGCTCGCGGGGCGCGACAGTTGTCGCGTTGCGCGACGGTGAAGTTAAGTTGCTGTCGCGTAGCGCGACAACCCTATTTCGACAGAAAGCTCCATTCTGTTGTTGTATTTGCCCAGCTATGATTTCCCAAGAATATTTCCAACTTAAAATTTACATAACTTTTGATCTACAAATCCGTTTTACATGATTCTTTTTCCTACGCGATCGTAAATTGATTTTCTATCATATGAGCTTGTAATATAACATCTGGACTAAGAACAATCTTAACTTAAAGCCTTTGGCTTTACATACTTGTTTTCAACTATTTGACCCATTCATATTTTTATTACTAAAACTCGCATATCTCGGACATTCCACAACCAATTCACTTAAAACTTATTTCTATTTGTCCGTAAAACATGGCTTTACATTATTAACTAAAAATCTTTACCCCGGGTCCATAATCTTTACGTGTTTCATTATCATTACAAAACTTATGCACATTTATTCAACCCGTTCGCATTATTGTCAAACAACTCTTTTGTTTGAGGTCAAAAGCTAAGTCTTTTGACCATTAATCTAAGTCCCCATTCTTGGTTAGCGTGCTATATGCAATTCAACCCATTACCCGGTTACAATACCGTAGCCATTACTTAGACATAATTCTGTCATATCAATACGACCTCATATTAACCCGTTCGGTCTACTTAACTAAAATCACCGATTTCATACAACCAAAACCATATTTAACTTCAATCGTCATTATGTTTATTTAACTAAACGCTACCTTACTTAAACAAAATAAGAAGTGATTCCGGAAATCACTTACCTTATGCATCCGTGTTCGTAACCGCTTCCTTGCCTCATCTTGGCCCGTTAGCCTTCCGTGCTTGAGTCCATGCTAATGTGATTCCATCCTTCCATGCCATCAAATCCATAACATTGTTAGTATTTTTTGTTTATCCATATCAACATTCATTTCAAACTCTTAGTTACATTGACTTCCGTTAGTCAATCGTTCGCTAGCATGCATAAAATACCACTACATTGTTTTACATTCACGAAATTTAATCGCTCATCATACGTGACACATCTTTAGCCTAACACATGCCACACAATTATTCCTAAACCTTACAGTAACGTTCATAAGTTGAACCATACCATTCGCATGTTTGTTGACTTTTCAGAAAGTCAACGGTCAAGCATACCAATTTCCAACTCAAGAACATGTGTCCATCTTGAGGTAGTGGACCATACCAACGGCATCCTATGCATTTCGTAATCACATTCTAGGATACATACAACCGTATAATTACTTGTCTACGTACACACACAAATATTCATAATCCATTCCATTCATACTAGTATTTCTATAACTCCACATCTAACACTATAGCACATAATAAACTAGCCTTACCTATTTCAACAATACTCCTTTATAGGAATTTCATATGCTTCACATATACTTCTAGTTCACAACTAGTGGATCAAACAACCACATGGTGTACATCACATCATTTAAACACATAGTTCAAGCCACTAGTGCACACTTCTACTCGGGCATGAAATCAACGAAATCTCCATATGGAATCAATCTAACACGTCTTCTTCATGTAAGTTTACTAACAATCACATAACTTCCACCATCTATCCATATTCATCTATTGTTATCATGTAATTTTACATACTAACTTATACTAGGCATTCCCTCAAACACTTGGCGTGCGTACCACAAATAAGGCATAATGTACAACTCTTTTCATGCTCATCTTCCTAATTCTTGTGTTCACTTGTCATTAACAACTAAATAAAAATCACATTACTTCATACCATACTAAATCTAACTAACAAGAATCAATTACATATATCATAATACATCAAAACTTGCATAAGATTTGACATGGGTAGTATACCCATGTCGCCACCCTACCCATAACAAGTGGGGTTCCCCCAAATCATCATCATAGTCAAAATTAAACATACTTTAGCATCTACACATTCATCAAAACTAACATTCATGTTTAAATCTTACACTATATTCACGGATTACACAAAACCCACTTAACAAAACATCATTAAAACACCAAATTCGACTTACTTGATGTTAGAAACACTTAAGTGATCGACATTCCTGGTTTATGCATTCGTTTAGCCCTTAAATTCCCTTTCAATTTGATGGATTTTGTGATCTAGGGTTTGACCCCCTTCTCCCTCCTCTTCTGGTCGTAACATCGACACCCCCACACACACCCAGCGTGTGTTTTGGGTTTTAATTTTTAATTAAACATAAACTTTCCCCTTTTTGACAACCTTGGCCCCTCTAGTTGTTAGTTGATCACAATTTTAGCAAATTCCTTCCCTTGATTGTTTTGTTAGACATTTAACCAAGTTTAATAACTTAGTTATTGTATTTATTTAATTAAACATGGTATCATTCTAACGAATTTTAAAATTCACGTTTTGGGATGTTACAAAAAGACTTGCTCTATATGTAGTTCTTTGAACCATTTCTGTAAGTCTTCGGCCGCGAAGTTCGTTCCGTTGTCAGTGATAATTCGTAGTAGTAATCCGAACCGACATATAATATGTTTCCATATAAACTTGCGCACTACCATCGCTGTTGTCGAAG
Source organism: Helianthus tuberosus (assembly GCA_030545235.1). NCBI lineage: Eukaryota > Viridiplantae > Streptophyta > Magnoliopsida > Asterales > Asteraceae > Helianthus > Helianthus tuberosus. The sequence goes on along the minus strand of JARYGA010060445.1, from coordinate 71,453 downwards.
CCAGGGCCTTTGCTTCTACCCACTTAGTGAAATAGTCGACTGCTACTACTATGAATTTTACCGCTCCAGGGGCATCTGGGAATGGGCCAACCATGTCGACCCCCCCCCCCACTGCTAAAACGGCCATGCTGTTATGACAGGGACCAAAGCATTTTTGGGGCGCATTGTCTTGGGTGCATGCCGTTGGCATGCATCACATTTCTTTAAAACCTTCACTGCATCCAGGTGCATCCCCGGCCAATAGTACCCGTCGTTCATTACTTTTGCCACCACCATTCTTGGGCCCGCATGGATCCTGCAGATCCCTTCGTGTACTTCTCTGATAAGATAATTAGCATCTTCGGGATCGACACACCGTAGCAAAGGTCCCAAGTAAGATCGTCTATACAAGATGTCGTTGGACATCTAGTAGTGCAGTGCTTTGTGTTGTACCTTTCGGGCTTCTGCCTTGCTCTCTGGTAATATCCCTGCCTGTAAGTACATGATTATTGGTGACATCCATGATGAGGATCCCATCTGGACAACATTTACTTGACGTAGTAGAACAGACGGGTTCTTTAGTACTTCGATGCATACGTCTTTTGCCAGGTGCTGAAAACTTGTGGAGGTAAGTTTGCTTAATGTATCGGCATGCTTATTCTCGCTCCTGTTGATGTGGGTAATCTTGAAGGAACTAAATTGCTGGAGCAGTGACTTTTCCTGTTCAAGGTAAAGTGCCATGATGTTGCCCTTTGCATCGTACTGTCCGTTGATTTGTCCTGCCACCAACAGTGAGTCTACGTGTGCCTCGAGGTTTTTCACTCCCATCTTGATTGCTAGGCGTAAGCCTGCTAGGAAAGCTTCGTACTCGGCCTCGTTGTTTGTACTTTTAAATTCTAGGCGAATGGCGTACGTGAACTCATTTTTGTCGGGACTTACTAGCCTCAGTCCTGCTCTTGCGCCATCCTCGTATGAGTCCTAGTAGAATTAGATTGTTTCTAGTATTTATATTCCTTGAGTCTTGTAGTTTTATTAATTCACAACTAGAAGAAATTTGTGAATCCTGTTTGTATTCATCTCTCTCTGATCTTGTATCCCAGATTTAACAAGTGGTATGAGAGCTACTTAGTGTTTTGAGAGTTGTTTTTCGATAAAGGGGGTAACCCCTCACGGGGATGCAACGGCGATGAAACCTGCGGTGATTGAAGACGAAGAAGGAGAAATAAAAGGGATCGAACTACCACGTGTGTACAGAGTGGGTTTTCATGCAATTCGTGTTGCATGTCGATGGAGATTTTCTTCATAAACAAGTCTATGGATAAAGATTTAGTGGGCTATAAATTTTTGTCTATGATGAGGAGTCCAGCAGTGGGCTATAAATTTTTGTCCATAATGTGGAGTCCAGCGTGGGTTTGCATGCATGGCCTAAGTTTTGGTGGATATGCAAAGGGTGAAAATTGCATGAGTTGATTTTAGTTTTCAATTGAATATTAGTGGTGGTGGTGATCCCATGAATATTTAATTGGAGTCTAATGGTGTTTATGGTTAGCCGGTGACACGGGAAAGTATCGCCTGGGAAAACGATGATGACTGGTGACCTGTTTAGCGACGGTTTTTTGAGTGATTTTGGAAGTAGAAAAACAACGTATGTGTTGCGGAAGAAACGAAATCTCGGGAAGCTAACAAATTCGCCTGAAAATCTATGCTCGTATTTCTTTTGAAGTTGACCCATCTGTTTCTGTAACACCCCGAAAATGTGAATCTTTTATTTAAAATAAAAAGGGGCGGTAAATAAATAAGTGAATTAACTAGGATTAAAAATAACCTAGTTAGACAAAAAGTCTAGTAGTGACTTATAAGTGGGCTAAAAACACTAAAAATACAAACAAATGATAGTAGAGGGGCCAAACTTGTTAAAATTGAAACATGAATTATATAAACAAAAATTTAAAAACCCTCACACACAAAAGTGTGTGTGTGTCTGGGTCGATAGAAGCACAGGGGCGACCAGGAGAAACCACAAAACCCTAGTTCTTTTCTAATCCCTCAAATTGAAGGCCCAAATCAATCCAAAATCAAAATCCGAGCAAGAAATAGTGATCTCCACTGAAAAAGGAGTCACAAGGTATGTAAATTTCATAGAAAATCTCTACTTGAAATTCTGATGAACTTTGAGAATTCAAAGTTTGTTGATGCATGATTGTTATATGCATGAAATAGGAACATTGTAGTGTCTAGGGGTAAACCCTAGACAAGTATATGTTGAAATCATGCTTAATTCTAGTAAAATCCATGAACACCATTGAAGGATTAGTGGGTTTTTGTGGAACTTGATAAACACTAGGATTCTGGTGGTTGTTCTAGTGCAATTTGATGTTTATGAAGTAATTTCAGAATTTTTGAGGTTAACATTTATGTGAGATAGTTTGATTGACGTGAATTTGGGCTATATGTCAAGTTAAGAACTTGATAATGAACCATGTAAAATTCTGCCTTTAACGTGTTTGTAAAAATGCCTCAAGGAAAGTTTAAAACTGAAATTTCAAGTTAAAACGCATATTTGTAATGTTCGGCAAACTATGCGATATATGATGAGAAAAGAGTTCTAAACATGTCATGGTTGAACTCTATAGGAAAGGAAGCCGGAGCATCTAGTGGACAAGTCGGTGGTGACGCACGTTTGAAGGGTTTGCTTTAAAGGTATGTAACTTGATTCGTTACATTAAATGAATTTGATATTAGAATACGTAAAGTTGTGTTTTAGAATAAAAGTTTTGTTAACTGAAGTGACAATGTTCGCTACTTAAATTAATAGGTTAAGAATCGACTAGGAACCATTTGGTAGTCATTATAATGGAGGATTCCATAGATGAGCCAAACGGGTCGAATAATTGTGTAATTAGTAGTGTTTGCATTTGATAGTTAGAATTGGCGATGAAAATCACAAGGGCATGAAGCCATAAGATTGGTAATAAAATGCCGGTGATAATAAGCCCCGGATGTTGGGTAGAAGCGCCTTATAGTTACTCTTGAAATGGTAGCAAAGTGGGTGTAGATATAATGGGTTGAACAATTGTATTGTGACTTTTATTCGTTTGGTCCGTAAACCAAATTTTCGGCAAGATAATTGTAATAGACATGTCGGTAATTGAATTACAGTCGTGTAGGAAAAAGAATCACCTAACACGGACCTACGGATCAAAAGATATGACCATTTGAAGTTGAAACTTGGAATTTTCGGAGCTGGTAGGAAATGCAGGTCAAAAACCTGCACCTGCTGGAAAATGGTATCCCCCGCGCCACACGACAGGATCACCTAGATCTGGCGCGACACGCGAGAGCCATCGCGACACGCGACATAATGAATGATACCTGGCGCGACACGCGACAGGACCAAATCCTGAAATTTTATTTTATTTTTAATGATTTGATGCTAGAACTTGTTTATACGCACTATATCAATGTCAAAACTAACATTTTAAGTGGTTTTGACTTTAGGTGACAATGGGGACTTCCCGGATGGCGATCAAGCATGTTGAAGAACCGAACATGAACTTTTGAAGCTTCCGCGTTAATTTAACCTTGTTTAGACAATGTTTTTGTTGTAAACGATTTGCTAATCATGTTGTAAATGTTAAAACTAGTTGGTAGTTGACTAGTATGTGATTACTTTAAACCTTTGATTTTGTACTTATGTTAAAGTAAAGTACTTTTTATTATAAAATCCTGCATATTTTCATTAAAATTTGAATAGTAATTGGACGGTTGTTACAAGTTGGTAATCAGAGCTCAAGGTTGTCAACAAAGTGTTCGGTTCAAGCTTGATCGATCGTCCGGTAAGGATTAATTATTCATTTTAGTAGATCTTATCCTATGTAAGTAAAAGAGATGGGAATTAATGTGCACAGGAAGAGTGTGTTAACACACTCAAACCCAGAAGGTACACTAAAAGAGAATGGTCAAAGCAAGTTACGAACTTGGCTAAACCGATGTAAATAAAGCTATGTTATAAAGGAAATGTTTAATAATTGATGTAAACATTTCAGTTTCAAGATGACGGAAAGGAATGACGATGATCCGGTGCCAACAAGCACCGAACAAATGAAAGAAATAATTGCCGAATAAGTGGGAAAGGCAATTGAGGGTAGTCTATCCAGGTTTATAGACAAAATTCAAAACACGGTGTTATCATTAGTCGAAGAACGAGTTAAAAGGTTGGAAGGTAATGTCAACCTCATGAGAGATAAATATGGAGAACGTAAGGGATGTTCGTATAAGGAGTTCATGGCGTGTAAACCGCCGATTCACAACGGGGAGGTTGACTCGATAATATGCCAAAGATGGCTAAGTGACGTCGAAGGGGTGTTTGAAAGTACCCACTGTGACGTAAGTGATTTTGTTGCTTACGGAACGGGTCAGTTGAGGGGTCAAGCCAAGGATTGGTGGGATAATAAAAAGAAGGAGATAGGAGCCGAAGCGGCAAGGATCATGACATGGGACGAGTTTAAGGTGCCATTCCTTAAACATCATAGTCCCAAGGCAGTCATCAACAGGATCAAGGAGGAGTTCATCCAGTTAAGACAAAGGGGTGAAACGATTGATAAAATCACGGGTATATACATGGATAAGCTAAGGTTCTGTGATGAGTTAGTGACCACGGAGGAGCAGAAGATATATTATTATAATATGTTAAGTGCTGAATACCGGGAGTTTATGACTCCCTCAAAGTATGAAACCCTCACGGAAATCATTAACACCGCCCGGGAGCGGTAGATCGAGTTGAAGAAACAAATCGAGAGGTGCGAACGAAGGGTGCAGGATGTGAATCCAAGCCCTACAAAGAAGGCAAAAACATCAGAAACAACTCGAAAGATGGATGCGAAAGGCGGGTCGCCAAGTTGCAAAGTTTGTGGTAAAGGGCACAAGGATGAGTGTCGTTTCAAAGACAAACCATGTCCCATATGCGGGAAAACAGGGCACACGGCATCTCTATGTCCGGGTAAAGTCTCAGTTTGTTACAAATGCTATCAGCCCGGTCACAAAAAGTCCGAATGCCCGGACTTAGTTGGAAAGAAAGACACCAAAGAATCTCCAACAGAAGCTCCAAAGGCGAAGGCCAAGTCCTTCCAAATTACAGCGGCTGAAGCAAAAACAGAACCCGATGTGGTCTTAGGTATAATCGCAATAAACTCGATTCCTGCACGTGTATTATTTAATACGGGTGCGAATAAATCCTTTATTTCACATGGAGTTATTCGACATCCTTCATTTGTATTGACGAAATTATCTGTGCCCTTAGAAGTTGAAATAGGGGACAACAAAAGTTTCATAGTTTGTGATGTTTGTCAAGGCTGTAAATTAAGTATCGATAATGAGGAGTACTTGATAGATCTAATCCCGATGTCGATGGGAGAGTTTCAAGTAGTTGTTGGGATGGATTGGCTATCTCGACACCACGCAAAGGTCGTGTGTTTCCGAAAGGAGATAAAGCTAACATCTCCGAGCGGAAAACACGTCACCATCTATGGCGAGAAAGGAGGCAATCCTATAATATGCTCGATGTTGAAAGCTCACAAGCTCATGAAGCATGGATGTAGGGCGTTTATGATATACGCTAATGAGCCCGAGAAAGAATCACTAAAGAATGGAGACGTACCGGTGGTACGTGACTTCGAAGATGTGTTTTCGGAAGATCTACCGTGGATACCGCCTGAACGGGAGGTAGAGTTTGGAATCGAACTGGTTCCGGGCGTGAAACCCGTAGCTAAAGCGCCGTACCGACTCGCGCCGTCATAATTACAAGAACTAATGTCGCAGATTCAAGACTTGCTCGATAAAGGATTTATAAGGCCGAGTGTGTCTCCTTGGGGTGCACCCGTGCTATTCGTGAAAAAGAAAGACGGAAGCATGCGAATGTGTATCGATTACCGGGAGTTAAACAAACTCACGGTAAAGAATCGATACCCGCTTCCGAGAATAGACGATCTATTCGACCAATTACAAGGTGCGAATTGGTTTTGAAAATCGACCTTAGATCAGGATATTACCAATTAAAGGTCAAGGAAGAGGATGTACCGAAGACGGCTTTCCGCATGCGATACAGACATTACAAGTTCCTCGTGATGTCATTCGAGCTGACGAATGCACCCGCGGCTTTCATGGACCTCATGAACCGGGTTTGCAAGCCAATGTTAGACAAGTCGGTAATCGTGTTTATCGACGACATTCTGGTATACACGAAAAGTGAAGCAGATCATGCACATCATTTACAAGAGGTGTTAGAGACACTCAGACGAGAAAAGTTATATGCAAAATTCTCAAAGTGCGCCTTTTGGTTACGAGAGGTGCAATTCCTAAGCCACATCATAAGTGCCGATGGAATATTGGTGGATCCGTCAAAGATAGAGGCCGTGTCGAAATGGAGCCCTCCGAAGAACCCTTCGGAAATAAGAAGTTTCTTAGGGCTTGCGGGATATTACAAGAGATTCATTCAAGATTTCTCCAAGATTGCTTCGCAACTAACTAAGTTAACTCGGAAAGAGGAGAAATTCATTTGGGGTGTCGAACAAGAAAGAGCGTTCCAAACGCTGAAAGAGAAATTAATTCAAGCTCCGGTATTAACATTGCCGGACGGAGTCGAAGACTTGGTAGTCTATTCAGATGCCTCACTTTCAGGGCTCGGATGTGTTTTAATGCAACGAGGCTAGGTGATAGCTTATGCCTCGAGGCAATTAAAGGTGCATGAAAAGAAATATCCCACGCACGATCTTGAACCGGCAGTGGTGGTATTTGCATTAAAAATATGGAGACACTATTTATACGGGGTAAAGTGCACCATATTTACTGACCACAAAAGTTTAAAATACTTCTTCGATCAGAAGGAGCTAAACATGCAACAAAGGCGATGGTTAGAAACGGTAAAAGACTACGACTGCGAAATACATTACCACCCCGGAAGGGCAAATGTTGTGGCGGATGCATTGAGCAGGAAATCGGATTACGTCCCAATACGAGTGAGGTCGATGCAGCTTGTAGTCACCTCGGGTTTACTTAAACGTATCCGAGAAGCACAAGCCGAGGTGATGAAAGAAGAAAACTTAAAAAGGGAAAGGCTAGTCGGTCAGCTAAAGGATTTGGCGGATGGTAACAACGGTTTGAAGACTAGATTCGGAAGAATATGGGTCCCAAATTCCTGTGGGGTTAAGACGCTTCTACTTAATGAAGCTCATAAATCTCGTTATTCTATTCATCCGGATGCAACCAAGATGTACAACGATCTGAAGCAAAACTATTGGTGGCCCGGAATGAAGAGGGATGTAGTAAAATATGTGGAGAAGTGCTTGACTTATTTACAAGTCAAGGCAGAACACCAGAAACCATATGGGAAACTGCAACCATTGGAAATTCCGGTTTGGAAATGGGAACATATCACCATGGACCTGTTGACCAAATTGCCTAGAACGAGCCGAGGATTCGATGCTATATGGGTGGTTGTGGATAGATTGAAAAAGAGTGCTCATTTCATTCCTATACGCGAGACGTATACTTCGGAAAAGATGTCTAAGGTATATACAAACGAAGTAGTGGTACGTCACGGAGTACCGGTGTCCATTGTGTCGGACATATATACCCGGTTTACTTCAAACTTCTGGCGAGATTTCCAAGAACAGATGGGAACGAAACTTTTTATCAGCACCGCATACCATCCTCAGACGGATGGGCATAGTGAAAGAACAATACAGACGTTAGAGGATATGTTGCGGGCATGTATCATCGACTTCGGGGGAAGTTGGGACATTTATCTACCGTTGGCCGAATTTTCGTATAATAATAGTTACCATGCAAGCATCGGTATGGCTCCGTACAAGATGCTATATGGTAGGAAATGCAGAACCCCGGTGTGCTGGGGTGAAGTGGGTCCACATGAACTGGCCCATAAAGATGTTGTCCAAGCCACTAACGAGAAAATTGACGTGGTTCGAGCTCACTTGAAAGCGGCCCTAGATAGACAAAAGTCTTATGCCGACAAAAGATGAAAACCGATTGAATTTCAGGTAGGCGACAAGGTTATGTTGAAGGTTTCCCCATGGAAGGGCGTGATCCTGTTGGGATTGAACCCTATCAGAGGAACAGATAATTAAAGCCAAAACTGGATCAGAGCAGTGGATCCAGAATAAGGAGATGTTATGTATTCAAGTCTCTCCCCTTGAAAGTGGTTTCAACGTCTGATGACCTCCAATCCACTGATCGGTACAACTAATGACCTACAACTGCTGATCAAGTCAAAGACTAATGAAGACTAAAGCCCTGCTGTTCAATCTACTGCTATGGGTCAAGCACTGCTGGATATATCAAGTGTTGCTAGGTTCACATCAGTGGAAGGATTCAGCAGTAGTTAGTTTGTCTTTATGTAATGTATTGTATAACAGTTGTTAGCATAGCAGTACTTGTATAGATCAGTTGTTAGAGTTTGTTAGGAGGTTAGATGTCACTTTCATGGTGACGTCAGCAAAAATGCCTCAGTGGTTTTTCCGTGCCTATAAATAGAACAGTACCCTGTACTGTTCTATTAGCTCTTCACCATCTTTCTTCCTGTACGAACAAATCACTGTGAGCTCAGGCTGAGGGGGAGTTTGTTACATGCATGCAATTGTAATTGTTGATGAAATAAATTCAATCATTCGGTTCATTGTTGAAAATGTGTGTTGAAAGCAATTCTCCTGTTTGATTGTGAAAAGTTTGTTTCCATTTATATTCCGTTGCACTACCTGTTCATTGATCATCTTAATTCAAACATAAAACACAATTAAAACCAAACTCAGATCCTAACAATTGGTATCAGAGCTCGGACAGTCAAATTTGATTTAACAATCATTTTGACATAAATAGTTCAGCTCACAATCGTTGATACTGATAGTTTGTTCGTTTTGTTGAAAAACAAAGCAAGGTTTAATCACCATCAAAGTTGATTAATCAGTGTCTGTAAAACAACCAGGATGACGTCACAATCACAAGATGATAAGAATAACATTGGTTCTCTTTTCAAACCACCCATGCTTAAACGTAATGAATACAACATCTGGGAGAGAATGATGGGTCACATCCTTGCTCAACAGAACACTGGATGTTGGAGATCTGTTGTTTTTGGGCCCCATGTTCCTATGGTGCCAAGTGCTGAGGATACAAAGAAGTTCGAACCTAAAAAACCTGAAAACTATATTGAAACTGACTTTCAAAAGTTCGAACTCGAAGCCAAAGCATTTAGCATCATAGCATCTGCATTACCCAATGAAATCTATGCTGGACTGTTACATTGTAACAGTGCCAAAGAGTTATGGGATGCACTGAAGGAACAGTTTGGGGGAACGGAAGAAGTTATTGAAAATAATAGGGAAATTCTGAATCAGCAGTATGAAACCTTCTGTCACATCAAGGGTGAATCACTGACTCAGCAGTTTGAGCGGTTCAGTTGTCTCATTAGTGAGCTAAGACTGGTTAAAGTTACATTTCCAAATTCAACTCAAAATAGCAGGTTTCTTAGATCACTACCAGAAAAATGGGATACCATTGCATTTGTAACTAGAAATTCTGCTGAGTTCAAGGATCTGACCCTGACCCCACTTCATGGTAGACTCCAAACCTATGAAAGGGAGTTAAACCAGAAAAAGAAGTTGCAAGAGTCTGACAAAGTTGCTGATGATTATTCATTTGGCAGCACAGCTCTTTTTGGTGAGGAAGAATCTGGTAGCAGTAGTAAGGATCAGAGTTATGATCATTTTATTGATATAACTGCTGGTGGAAATTTTAACAACTCTGATTCTCACTCTGCAAATTATGCTTTTACTGCAAATTGTGAAAACCAGATGTCAGATAACTTGTGTTTTGAACTTAATGATTTGCAACACTTTGATCCCACTGACTTAGAAGAGATGGACATTTTGCATCAATTGGCTTTGCTTAGTGTAAGAACAAGCAAATTCTCTAAAAGAACAGGGAGATAATTCCCAGGGTTACATGGGAATTTAAGAGTGGGGTTGGATAAATCAAAACTGAAGTGTTATAAGTGCAATAGGCTATAGGGAATGCAGGAGTCAAACCACTGGTCCAATAATAACTCATCCCAGCTCAAACCCTAGACCACAACATCAAAGCATTATGCACTATACCCAATATACCCCTGCAGCACATGTTAACACTGCTCACTATGCTGCAACCCCCGTGCCTGTGCATTATATTCAAGCCACTGTTCCACAAATTCAGTATGTTCAAGCCCCTGTCCCTTAGGCACAAGTGCAACCTGTTGCACCTCAACAAGCTGCTCCAACAGTGGTACAACCAGATCAGCAAAGCTTTTTCACCCAAGGCTTTGTTGACTAGAGCAGCATGCCTGATGAGCTTGGTGATGAAAATTTTGCACTCTATGCTTCTAATGATACTTTTAATGATGAATTTTGTTTGATGGCATTAGAGTCAATACCAGAAGGGGTAGAAACTGAAGGTGAACAGCTAAGTGCTGAAACAGTGGATGAAGTGGCTGAAGCAGTGGTTACTGCAGCTGCTGGTGAACTACTGCTGGGAGAAAATTCAGAAACCCTGATTGAACCACTGTCTGACCCCTGGTCCAAAGAAGACAAAGAAGAAAAGGAAGAGAAGAAAGCAGGTGAGAAAGAAGTTGGAGCTGATGAAGAAGGTGATCATCAATGTGATTGTGCCATGATGGCTGATGCTAAGGTATCACCTCAAGTTCTTGAAAAACTGTGTTCAGACAAATGCATTATTGCATTTGCTAGCATTAAAGAGGCAAATGAAAACCTTAGGGATAAAATCTTAACTGATGAAGTCAAATTTGAAAAATCATTGAAAGAACTTAAAAACAAATTGGCTGAAAAGGACAAGGAAATCAGCAGTCTCAAAGAAGAGCAAAGCATAACCAAGACTCAACTCCAAACTATGGTAGAAAAATACCAAGTTTGTAAAAAGGAGTTGGAGTCCACCCAAATCACTTGTGAAAGATGGGTGGAATCTTGCAAAGGTTATGAGGTCATGCTTGAGTAACAGCTTGAAAGCAGTGTCAAGTTTGGAATAGGATATAGAAAATATGATGAACTTGAAAACACTGTTGTCAAACAAGCTGGTTCAACTGAAATAAAACCAACCAACAAGAATGGCCAAGAAGTTAAGATTACTGACAAACTTGGTAAAAAAATCACTCTGGAAAGATCATCTATGTGGTCCTCAACTTTTGAAAAAATTGAGAAATACCAATTTAAACCCACATGGTCTGATGAGTGTGACATTCTTGAAAATTTCAAGCCCATGGATTTCACAACCACTGATGGTGTCACAGCTCCAAAAGCAAAGCTCATTCCTATCAAAGACATCCCAACAGTAGTTCAAAACTCTGTTGCTAAGGAGTCTGAGAAAAGGAAGAAAAGAGAAAAGATCAAAAACCTGTTTTGTGATTTTTGTGAAAAGAGGAATCATCTAACAAAAGACTGTTTTCATCTAAAAGCATATGATCTAAACAAAACAAGTGTCATTGTACCTGCTGAAAGCTGCACCATCTGTGGTAAAACAAATCACAAAACTCAAGAATGTGTGTATCTCAAAAACTTTGATGTAAAAAGGAATGAGTACACTGCAAAAACATCCTTAAGTTCATCAACATCATCTGTCAAGTTCACCAAGAACCAACCACTGTTTGTGCCAGTCCAAACAGCTGTTACAAAACAGCTGAACCAAACATCTGTCCAAAGAGATGTTCAAGTGACTGATGCACCCCCTGCCAATCAATTCAGAAGAGGTAAGGGACAACCATCATACCAAAGGATCCCACATGTTTATGAGGCTTACAAAAGGCCATCTAAACCAAGAGTGAACAGGCATCCTTTTGGTTATCAGCAGGTGATTGGTCAAAATCCACAACAGTGGTTAGAGAAAAACAGTCCTAAAACTGTCCAAACCCCTGACCTAACCACTGCCCATCCATCTGAATTCATCCCAGACACTGTTGAGACCCCATCCAAAGCCTTATTGGCTTTGGAGACCCTAATGAACTAATCCTTTTACTTCATGTGCAGGGAGCTTCTGCATGCTTAGATAGCCTTTGGTATGTAGATAGTGGAGGCTCCAGGCACATGACAGGATGTAAAGCCCTTCTCAAAGATTTCAAAATCCATGGAGGGGGTGATATATCCTTTGGTAATAATAGTAAAGGGAAAGTTCTGGGGTTTGGTACAGTACAGTCTGGTAATGTAAAATTTGAAAATGTCAATTTGATAGACAATCTAAAATTCAACCTCCTGAGTGTTTCACAAATGAGTGATAAGGGGTATGGATCATTCTTCACAAAGGAGTGTTGTAGGATTGTTGGACCAGAAATGGTTGAAAAGATTGAAGCAATAATAAAAACTGGAAAAACCAAACTTGTTGCTCAAAGAAGTGGCAATGTTTATGTGGTGGATATGTCAAAACAGAGCCCCAGAACTGATGCTTGTCTGTTCTCAGCTGCATCAAACAAAGAGACAGAATTATGGCATAGGAGATTAGGGCACACAAATCTCAAGACAATCACTGCCATTTCAAAACAGGGGTTAGTAAGAGGTTTACCTCAAAAACTGTTCACCTGTCCTGAGCATTGTGTTTCCTGCCTAAAAGTAAAACAATATAAAAGCTCCTACAAATCCATTGATGAGTCCAAAACAACCAAATGTTTGCAAATGCTTCATATGGATTTGTTTGGCCCAGTTAAAGTCATGAGTCTTAAGAAAAAGAGGTATTGTTTGGTTATTGTTGATGACTTTTATAGGTTTACATGGACTTACTTTTTACACTCAAAAGATGAGACTGCAGGCATTCTGCAAGACTTTGTGAAACAGCTTGAAAAGCAGTTTGACCTTCCAGTAAAAATGAAGTGACAATGGCACAGAGTTCAGGAACAAGGAGTTAGATGATTTCTGTGTGTCAAAAGGAATTGTGAGGCAATACAGCATTCCAAGAACACCAGAACAAAATGGGGTTGTTGAAAGAAAGAACAGAACTTTGATTGAGGCTGCCAGAACCATGCTTGCTGATTCAGGTTTGCCATTAACTTTTTGGGCAGAGGCAGTAAACACTGCTTGCTATGTCCAAAACAGAGTTTTAATCAACCCCAGGCATCAAAAGAGTGCTTATGAACTGATGTATAAAATAAAGCCATTAATTTCATATTTCAAGGTTTTTGGCTGCCCATGCTTCATTTTAAACTTAAAAGATTCTATCTCAAAGTTTGCAGCCAAAATTGATTGTGGTTATCATCTGGGATACTCAACCACTGCTAAGGCCTACAAAGTGTTTAACACAAGGACCAAAACAGTGGAAGAGACTTTGAATGTAAAGTTCAATGAACTTTTCATCAATGAAAATCCCAGCAAACCCTGCAGAATTGTTTGATCTTGAAAAATTCACTTTTGAAAATACTGTTGTCAAGACTAACAGTGCAGGTCCATCAGAGGATTCATCACCAGACTATGGGTATGAAATCATCATTCCTCAACAAAAGTCTGTCACAATGGGAAGAGCAGCAGATGTTCAAAACAGCTGTCAAAGCTCAACCACTGCTACCTCAACAGCTGTTGATCAAAGTAGCCCATTAACCCCTGCTTCCACATCATCAAATACTATTGATAAAAGTCCTCAAACAGTGGATAAAAGTCAGCATGTGTCCACACCATTACCACCTATTCCACCACCTTTTGAAGCCACTGCTAGATCATCAAAGTCACCAGCAGTGGTTAGCTCAGATGATTCACATCTGTAGCCCTCCCCACTTAATGCCATTGATCCATACCAAGGAGAGCGCATCTTCTTGAAATCTCATCCACCAGACCAAATCATTGGCAACATCAATGAAAGGGTGCTCACAAGAAGTCAATCCCAAAACATTTGTCTTTTTGCTGATTTTCTATCTCTCCATCAGCCAGTCAAGTACCAAGAGGCACTAAAAGACAGCAGCTGGGTAGAAGCCATGCAAGAGGAGCTCCAACAGTTTAGAAGACAACAAGTTTGAGAGCTTGTACCATTGCCAGAGGGTGTAAGTCCTATTGGCACAAAATGGGTCTTCAAAAATAAAACTGATGAAAGGGGTATTGTTGTCAAGAATAAAGCCAGGCTTGTGGTTCAAGGGTTCAGACAAGAAGAGGGCATTGATTATGATGAAACATTTGCCCCTGTAGCAAGACTTGAAGCAATCAGACTATTTCTGGCCTTTGCTGTCAACCACAACATCAAGGTGTACCAAATGGATATCAAATGTGCATTCCTCTATGGTAAGATTCAAGAGGAGGTTTATGTCTGTCAACCTCCAGGCTTTGAGGATCCATTTAATCCAAATCATGTCTACAAGCTGAATAAAGCTTTGTATGGCCTGAAACAAGCACCAAGGGCCTGGTATGAAACTCTTTCCACCTTTCTACTTTCCATTGGTTTCACAAGAGGTAAAATAGATAAAACACTGTTTTTAAAATGGGGAGGAAAGGATTTGATGATTATCCAAATCTATGTGGATGACATCATCTTTGGGAGCACATGTAACAAAATGTGTGAAGAGTTTAGGCAACTCATGACAGCTGAGTTTGAAATGAGTGCAATGGGTGAACTCCAGTGCTTTCTTAGTCTCCAAGTAAGGCAACTGCAAAATGGCACTTTTATCCATCAAGGAAAATATGCCAAAGAACTTTTAAAGAATTTGAGATGGATGATTGTAAGCCATGTAGTACACCCATTGCAACCAATAAAGTAGTCATGTCTGATGAGAAGGATGATTTGGTTGATCAAACTTTATATAGAAGCATGATTGGGTCTTTATCGTACCTAACTGCATCTAGGCCAGACATCATGTTTGCAACATGTGTTTGTGCAAGATCCTAATCAGCCCCTTGAAAGTCAAACCTTATTGCTGTAAAAAGGATATTCAGATACCTAAAAGGTGCTCCCACACTTAGTATCTGGTATCCAGCTGATGGTAAAATTGAGCTTTCAGGTTTCTCAGATAGTGACTTTGCTGGATGTGACAAGACAAGGAAGTCCACCTCAGGAGGGTGCCAATTCCTAGGCAGTTGTTTAGTGTCTTGGCAAAGCAAAAAGCAAGCAGTTGTTTCCACATCCACTGCTGAGTCAGAGTATATAGCTGCTGCAAGCTGTACAGCCCAACTGCTTTGGCTTCAAAATCAGTTGCTGGATTTTGGTATCACTGCCTTAAAGACACCACTCATGTTGGATAGCCAGGCAGCAGAAAATATCATCAAAAATCCAGTTTCTTACTCAACCACCAAGCACATTGACATCAGACATCACTTTGTGAGGGATTGCTATGAAAAAGGTTTGATTTCTCTGCACCATGTTCCAAC
Organism: Helianthus tuberosus; assembly: GCA_030545235.1. Taxonomy (NCBI): domain Eukaryota; kingdom Viridiplantae; phylum Streptophyta; class Magnoliopsida; order Asterales; family Asteraceae; genus Helianthus; species Helianthus tuberosus. The sequence goes on along the minus strand of JARYGA010060445.1, from coordinate 56,088 downwards.
TAAGGATCAGCTGGCAGATGTGCTAACCAAAGCATTAGACACATCCACCTTTGAAAGCTTGATCTCTAGGATTGGCATGCTAAACATGGAATAACAGGCAAAATCCTGCTTTTTTATGAATAAAAGCATTAAAATATTTTCAGAAAATCAAAAATCCATCCTTAAAAATAGCTAAAAATGAATTTTTCATTAAAATCCTTAAAAGTCTGCCATAACCACTGCTTTGTTCAAAAGTTTGTTCTACTAAAACTCTGTCCATTGCTGAAAGTCAACCCCTGTTCTCTCATTTTCTTGATAAGCACTGTTGTTCAAAATCAGTTTTTATCCACTGATGTGCTATCCACTGATAGTAAAAATCACCCACTGCTTTCATTCTTACCATTACAACCACTGGTCTTGTTCCATCAGTGGTTTTCATAAAAATGCTTGTCCTTCATCTCATCAGGGGTTGGCACGTGGACTGTACATAGCGGTCAGATCTTTTGTAACCGCTGCCACGTCAGCATTCACTTTTTCCTTTATAAAACCCTTTTCAAAACCCCAAACAGGGTTTTACTGTCGAATCGAATTCACAAAAATTCCTTTCTCAAAACAGTTTCCATTTCCCTCTCTCAAATTCTTCAAAACCTTCATCGATCTTCTTCTCCAAAATGATAAAATCAAAGTCATCCGCAAAATCCACTTCAAAATCTGTAGGATCGAATTCGGACCTAAACGAGTCGCGTAGAAGAGTTTTTCACCGAAACAAGTGGCGGAAACAAATGTAACGATGTAATTCAGCACGTATACACTTATAACTGTCGATTTTATTGATCTTGAAGACGTGTACAACCTGTCGACACTTCGGCAGCACTTCGTGGCTCACCGGAAGACAAACACCTACAACTATGTGTATGGTTCGCTCATATGACCTATTTATAGGTGACATGGTATCGCATGACATATAAGCGGACCTCAATCTAGATGACACATGAGCGGACCTAATTCTATGACATATGAGCGAACCTCATCAAAACACTACGGACGAAAACAGAGATAATACATGTTGACTGAAATCCAACTTTAACAATCTAAACCCTTTTGTTTCTAGTGTGATGATGTAATTATGACATCACTTGGATGATGTCATGATGGCATCATGCTTGAACATCTTCGCAACGTACTGAGACACGACTGAAGACGTAGACGACAGACGGATGCACCAACAAACTCCCCCTCGGATGTTGACGGAGTCTTCAGTGTTGAGTCTTTGCATCTTCAGTCTTTATCAGTCCTCTCAAACTCTTTGAAGTGTCTGACGCTGTAAGTATCCTCAATCTCTATCTTCTCTTTCATCAACAAACTCTTCACTAACAATCTCTACTCAGATGTCTCCAGACTCCCCCTTTTGATATGCTGGGATCGCAGTCTGGCATGATGAAATCACACAATCCTCAGGTATCGGAACCTGACACTCTATCTTCAGGTTCAAGATCGAAACCTGGCTAACCTGCACATGCTCTACCCAAAAATAAATTTTCTAATGATAACTTGAACACAATCAGACATCACTCAAAAATATCACAAAAATGATCTAACATTTATAGACTCTGATGAACCATTTGAAAAAAATATCATTTTCATGTTCAAAAAAACAACACACTCTCCCAAACCATTTGTTCATCATGTCTAGCACTCGGAATTTTGAAAATTATCTTCTCAACACCAGTTGTCGAAAATCTTTTTAATTTTTTTTTTCAAAATTTATGCTAAAACACACTAAAATCTTTTTGTATTTTTGAATATAACAAAGAAATGCAGTAAAGAAATATTTACAAACAATATTTTTGTGAGCTTCGTGCAAGAGGATCATATCAGTTTCTGAGACATATCACCAACACCGTTAAACTTCATTTCATTTTAAGTTCTAAACAGTTCACTTAGATTGTCAGTATGTTTGTCCACTTAAATTTTCACACAAAGTTCAATTGATCCGAGATACAAGATTAATGTTTTAAGCTCTTGAACTTATTCGTGTGTCCCACTACTTGAATATACTCCCGTATCCAGATCCCAATATTCAGTCTTACAGGTGAGTATACCATAGATGATATCTGTCAGGGGAATAAATTATAGTACGAGGGCCGTGAGAGCTCAGGTCGATCTTTCGATACGCAGAGAGATGACGGCTTCGACTTTTGGTGTGTCCCCTTTAGAGGATCTTTTGCATTACAACAGCAGCGACTATCAATTTTATTGTTTCATCAGCTTGCTGAGGGCGATGCTATGTTTCAAGCACTTGCAGAAAGCATTATCCGGGGACTAGGTCAGAAATTTCTTTCAGCAGAAGTCCCGGGATAATACCCCAGATATCACTGAGCATAAAGACCTAATATCTCAGAATAAGGGACCTTTCAAACAAGATTTCAGGGGTTACCTATATATCCAAGTTTGTGTTAACCCACAGAACAAGCAAGTTTGAAATTTAGGTTTATATCTCGTCACAATCTACTAAATGTGCAAAAACCTACTGGCACATCATCAGTGAGACCGTTTATCACATTTTACTTTCCAATTCTTTAGCATGCTGTGATCATCCACTGATGTACTATCATTTCCTCTTTTATACAACAAAACTCATTTTTTATTTTATCATGTTTTTGAATTTTTCAAATTTTCAAATGTTTTTGGATTTTCTAAAAATTCTTACTCCCCCTAAAATGCAAACACATTTTAGGAAATTTGAAAACAAACTATACAATAAAATGACAACTGATATCGAATTGCTTCAATCCGCCATCCACTTGGCATAAACAATCAGAACTCCCCCTCACAACAAACTATTTTCCCATAATGATTTCAAAACACTCAAGTTTGTTTTAATCAAAATGGTTTTTCCGGAAAATAAGTTTTGTTGATTGATTTTAACCATTTTTAGGTTAGGAGATTGGTTCATCACATTGTTTTTTTTTAACCATTTATAGAAAATCAGATACAACTTAATGTCCCTGATTTACTACTTGTAAGATCAATCCAATTCAACTTCTGAACCACTAGTAAACATCACAACCATACAACTTAAACCTGCTTTTTAACCAATTTACCATCTTTTGGTTGAATTCTCAAGGTGCCGATTCCTACTCCTCGCTTACAAACCTGGGAGTTCCGGCAAGTCCTGCAAAACTTTCAAACATTTTATACAAACATGATAAAGAATGATGCCGATTCATGATCCACGATTACCAACTTGGGATCTCCGGCAAGTCCACAGACTTACTGTTCATAGTATGAACCATCCCAGTCACGAACTAAGGATGGTTCAGTTTTCTCCTTCTGCGTCTTTTTCTCATAAAACTCCTTTGTTCCTTTGACCTTCCTGTCAATCATTTTACCAAAAATATGATGAACTTTAGAGTTAAAGACTTTCACAACATCGAAATCCTTTTTGTCATCATAAAATTGATTTGATATCTCAACTTTACCAATTTTCTTTTTATAATTTTCAGCCCGAAGTGATGGAAAATTATCATCATCCACAGTCAGAACTGATTTTTCTCCTTTTATCTCAACCTGTGGCTCCTTTGATTTTGTGGAATCAGATTCATCGCCAGAAGATAGCTCCTCTGATTTTGACCTATCAGAATCATCGCTAGAACTACCTCCAGACTTCTTAACAATCCATTTCTGGTTGTCAGATTTAGCTCTCTTCTTGTAAAACTTGTTTGAACATTCACCAATTTCAAAAGTAGAATTTCTGAAAAGTTTGCTTCTGTCAATTAGTGGTTCAAACACAATTTTCTTGTCTTTCGAGTTACGAGAAACTCCCTGTTTTGACTGTATTGCCTTTAAACAATCTTTGGCAATATGTCCAACATTGTTGCATTTGAAACAGGTTCTCGTTTCTTTCATCTCTTCTTGCTTCTTTGCAAGGAATTCTTTGTTCGATTGCCTCCAGAATTCTTTCTTTTCTTCCTCTTCTGAGCTAGTTCCTGAAACAAATGTCATCTTTGATTTAAAATCACGAACATATTTTTCATTTTTCTGTTTTTCTGTTGGAATAAATCCAAGACCTTTCTTTTTGAAATTACGGTTAGGGTTTGGTTTCTTATGAAAACCAGAACCAGAACTGTAACCCCTTTTCTTGTTTAAACGTTGTTGAACTCTTGAGGTGTAAGGTTTAGGTTTACCATTAAGATTTAAATCTTTTATTTCAGAAATATTAATTTCTGTTAGTTTGAAAACCTTTTTGATCAATTCAGTTTTGACACCTCTTATTGGAAATTCCTCATCAAAATATAATTTGTCAGAATCATTCAATGTATATGCAACTTTGAATGTTTCGTCACTCAAATTAGATTTTGATAACAGGAATTCTTTATTATAAACCCTTTTAACTGAAGACTTTTGACTGTTGACTGTCGAACTCAAACTTTCAGAACCAGACTTTGACTCCGACTTTGACTTTGACTCTGAGTTTGACTCCAACTTTGACTCCTCATTTTCATCTTTATCCAACACCTGATCGACGACTTTCTTTATTAACTCGGACTCATGATCAGTGTCAGATGATGTAAACACAACATCAATATTTTCTGGCAAATTGACTGACGACTCCGACTCCCATTGTAAATTTGTTGCTTTTTCGACTCTTTCCTGATTTGGATTCCTGGGCAAATATCCATTTTCTAACGGGGGTGGACACTTGTTATAACCGACATCTTGTTTCTTACCAGAATCCTTCTTGTCAGTCTTTTTCTTTGAGTCACTCTTCTTCTTGTTCTTCTTTTCTGGAGTCTTTTCGTCATTCACTTTTTCAGCATTCTTTTCTTCGGTTACTTCATCCTCTTCAAATGCCTTCATGCCTTCAACAGTTGGATAAATCCTGTCAATGACATAAGAAGTACATGAGTAACTTTTCAACAATCGATTAACTCTTTCAGTTTCAATTCTCTGAGTTTCAAGTTTCTGCTCAAGCACAGCACACTTCTCGATGTAGTTATTCACCACTTTTTGTTTCGTCATAAAAGCACCCTGAAGTGTCTTCATTGCTGTAGCTTGTTCTTCACTTGTCTGATTATACTGATTCATCGCTTTGTTCAGTACATCGTAAGATTCCTTCAAACTATTCAAATTATAGATCAATGTACTGTTTTGCTTCTTCACAACTTCACAGTTTTCACACTTCACTGGAATCTTCTTTGCATCAACTTCTTGATCAACTTTAAACTTTGCAACTTCAACTTTCATTTTCCTTTTGATCACTGGAATTTCTTCGTCATCACTACTCACAGGAGTCTTGATCTTTTTCTTCTTCTTTTTAACCTTTTCATCTTCACTGTCACTTTCAGCAATCAATTTCATATCAGCTTTGAATTTTCTCTTCCAATATTCAGTATCATCATCACTGTCCTCTTCAACTCGAGCTACAAAAGCTGTATGAGCCTGAGTTTGATCTGGAATATAATTATCCCATGTGAAATTTTCCCAACTAAATCCTTCAGGTAACTTTTCGTCATCTTGATCTATTATCAAGGCACTACCATTAACTCTCTTTAAAGAATCTTGATTCACCGCACACGCTCTCTTTCCAGAGTCTTCAATAATTTGCATTCCATGTGCAGTTTGTGCTTGATGTTGATGTTGTTGAGATGGTTGTTGAGCAACTTGATGGTAGATGGCTTTTCGGTAATAATCATTGTTGTTGTTGAAAGGATTCTGAGCTCCACTTGCTTTGCGATTGGTGCACTCCCTCTTGAAGTGACCTTTCTCCCTGCAACGAAAACAAGTGACTTTAGATTTGTCAAAACCTAAAGTAGAAGTACCAGCCTCACGAAGATCATCTCTTCCAGTTATTTGCTTGAATTTTTCAGCTCTCCTCAACACGCTGGCCAAGCACCATTTTATGTCCATCAGCTCCATCTCTTCAGCATCAATCTGGTCGTAATCTTCCTTTGTTAGCATTGGATTCCCGATACGACCTGCAACAAAACTACCATAAGATTCAAGAACAGTTCCCAATAAAGACATATGACTTTTTGCTAACTCTTCAGAAAATTCTTGATCATTTTCAATGTTCAACACAATGTTGCATTGAATCTTTTTGCCATTTCTTGTTGTTGACACATTTGGATCAAATGATGAAAATGATGTAAAACTTGTTTTGCTGTTTGATCCTGATGATGAACTTTCAGAAGAATTCTTGACATTGTAAGCAGTTTCTATTTTCGGAGATAGATTTGAAGATTTTTCATTCACTCCTGCTTTATAATACAATCCAATATCTTGTTCACCATTGAAATCTTTCATTCGAATAATCTTTCGTTGCTCCATTTCTTGAGCTTCCAACTTCTCAATGAACTTGCTGAGTGTCAAATTGCTAAAACCTTTCTTGTTTCTAAGCATCATGAGATATGTTCCCCAAGTCTCGTATGGCAAAGCATCAGCAAGTTTTTCGATCAACTCTTCATTGTTTTTCTCAATACTCAATCTCTTCATGTTAGCAAGCAAATTGCAGTATCTTTCGATAATCTCTCTTGTACTTTCATTCTTTAATCCGCGAAACAGATCAAATTCTTTCTTTAGAAGCGATTTTTTGCTTTTGACCATTTCTTCACTACCACGAAACTTTGACCTTAAAGCTTTCCAAATCGAATATGAAGTTCCATTATGTTGCAATAGAACCAAAATATCTTCTTTCACAGCTTGTTGCAATAAACTCAGCATCATTTTCTCATCTTTGTACTTCTTTCTAGCATCGGCACTCAGATCTTTAATCGGAACCACTTCTTCATCATCATTCATCGGTCGAACATATTTTGTCTCGACACATTCCCAAGCATCTAAGTAGTTAGCTTGTACCCAATTCTCGAAACGACCTTCCCAACCCTTATATTCTTCGATGTTCATTAGTTTGGGCGGTTTTTGCATCGTTCCAGTTTCGTTTTCGAGCATTGTGTTCTGTGCAACAGTGATTGAGGAAACCGGAGTAGCGAATGCGTTGTAAAAATCTTCGTCCATGTTTCAGTTTTTCAACTGAACTGTATCACCTTGTGAAAATACATGTCGACAACAAATAACACACAATCAGTTTAAACGTTTAACAATTATCTGAAAGAAACTGTTACTCGAACTGATGACAATTTTGAGCGGATTGAAATTTGACACACTTGAGCGGACTGATATGACCCGGATCGAATTCAATTGACCTGACCCTTCGAAATTTTTGAACTCCAAATCGTATAAACTGGACTTTATCCCACACAAAACGATCTGACTGACAAACGTACTGATAAAACCGTGCGAACCGACTAACCTCCAAACCTTGTGACCTGATTACTCAAACATTTTGAACTCACACAAACACTATGAACTAAATTGCACATAACCTGATCGACTAGCACATATAACCAATATATCACAAACAATTTTTAATCACACAATGCATTCACAGCACAAACAAAGAACTTCATTTGAATATATGCACACCTTGGGCTGCTACAAAAACACATGGGCCGTTTTTTTTATGTATGTCAAAAGATAAGTGGGCCTCTTGATATGTATGAACAAATGTCAAAGACTTATCACATGTATCTGTCAACAACACATGAATATCGAACACACAAATCAACTTTCACTTTTATTGGACCACATTTAGAAATCAACAAAAATCATGTGAATAACACGATTTAATATTCAGAAAATGTCGAATCAATTTAATATCTTTTAAGTCTCATTTGACTAACACCTATTTAACCGACAACTAATTGAACTGTAAACATGAACTCCATATTTATAACAAGATCACATAACATGGCAGACAAAGTAAATGCTAATCTCAATTTTTATTGGACCTCTAAAACATTCACATGACTTGTAGTCCCAAGACAATTTATGAATCAGAAGTTCACGTGTAACCCATTTGCCACAAATAGACAATATCAACACCTGTTACTCTATAACTCTCAACTGAAACAAAAATGATCACGTGTAATGATGTATCGATATAATCACATGACAAAGCTGACAATTTTCAATTTACTTTTCAAACGGTTCACGTAATTCGATGTACACAAAATTCTAAGTGTCACAATGAGCGGACATCAAATGTTACTAAGAGCGGACCAGAATGTTCGAATAAGCGGACCAGATGAGCGGATCAGATGATGTCCGGATAAGCGGACCAGAAAAATGGATCTCAAATGACTGTAACTACGAGCGGACCAGCTGAGTGGACCAGATGAGCGGACCAGATGACAAACATGTCCTAATAAGCGGACCTCAAAAGCGAACCAGCTGATGACATCATCAATTTCACGAGTCCGTATGAGCGAAACATCAAAAATCCAAGGTTTTAGGTCGATTTTAGTTATGAAACTTTCAAGGATTGATTAAAACATGTTTACGCACAATATATGTGAAATTTGGCCGATTTTGACCGTAAAAAGTTTTGTTTTTCGGAAAAGAAAGGTGTAGAAACAGAAATCTTCGGCTGAAATCGTATAGAACTCTTCTTCACTGGCTCTGATACCAATTGTAGGATCGAATTCGGACCTAAACGAGTCGCGTAGAAGAGTTTTTCACCGAAACAAGTGGCGGAAAAAAATGTAATGATGTAATTCAGCACGTATACACTTATAACTGTCGATTTTATTGATCTTGAAGACGTGTACAACCTGTCGACACTTCGGCAGCACTTCGTGGCTCACCGGAAGACAAACACCTACAACTATGTGTATGGTTCGCTCATATGACCTATATATAGGTGACATGGTATCGCATGACATATAAGCGGACCTCAATCTAGATGACACATGAGCGGACCTAATTCTATGACATATGAGCGAACCTCATCAAAACACTACGGACGAAAACAGAAATAATACATGTTGACTGAAATCCAACTTTAACAATCTAAACCCTTTTGTTTCTAGTGTGATGATGTAATTATGACATCACTTGGATGATGTCATGATGGCATCATGCTTGAACATCTTCGCAACGTACTGAGACACGACTGAAGACGTAGACGACAGACGGATGCACCAACAAAATCATCTCCTAAAAAGGTCACTCAAAAGGCTACACCCATCGAAATACCATACAAATCTCCTTACAATTATCTGGGTCTCCTTACAAAACCCGGCACCACCGATGCTTTCGATTCCATCATTGACATCATGTCTGCATCAAAGTACAAAACTTTGTTAACAGCAGATGCTCCAATTTACTTGAAAACCCAAAGAGAGTTTTGGAAAAATATTACCCTTGACAAACAAGGCAAGGATGTCGTAGCCATTAACTCTTCTCTAATGGGTAAAGCTGTCAAAATCACACCACAATCCATCTCGGAAGTCTTTGAACTCAATGATCAGCAAGGTAAAACTTATTTTCCCAAAAATGAGTTAAAAACTGATTTCCTTGAAAGGGGTTATGCAGAACAAATAAAAAAGGATACCTTACAAAAAGGTAATTTTCCACCTGCAACCAGATTTTTGTTCCATACCCTGCTTATGTGTGTTTCAAACAAAACCACTTCTTTTAATGAGATACCATTAAAGATTCAAAACCTGGGATATGCTATTCTTCAAGATGAAAATTTTAATTACTCCCAGGAAATCTTTAATGATTTGGTTAAAAATGTTGATAAAAAGTCATTCTTACTTTTTCCAAGATTTCTAAGTTATTATTTTGAAAAGAAATTTGGTAAGGATGATGCTCATGTAATAAAACAAGGTGACTCAAATAAAAAGCTTGACTGCTGAAACTTTTACAAGAATGTCAACACCTTGCAAAACACAAGCAGAGGTGCCTGAGTAGACTTTAGCAGCTACCACTGCTCCTCAGGTATCTGCTACTGAGCCCACTGCTCAAGGTGATCATAGCAGCAAAACAACTGCTTTGAAACCCACACCTAAAATCACCAAAAAGCCAAAAAAAAAAAAAAAAAAAAAAAAAACTCAAAAGCCCCCCAAACCTACCAAAAAGGCAACTCTGGAGGATGAGATACCAAAGCAACTGCCAGTGACAGCACAAAAGTCACAAGAAACCACTGCTGCTACTTCCTCACAGCAGTTGGTAGAAATATCTCAACCCATGCCTGAAACTCCTCCTGCTTCTTCTCAAAAAGAACAGGTTGTATAAATAGGGACACCACAATATGATGCTCTGGAATCACTTGCTTCCATCATCCACAGCCCAATACCCGAGGCCAATTCTCTTTCTACACCCAACCTTACCTCCACAGTTCCCCCACAAACAAAAATATTGTTGGATGCTCTTGATTTGAACCAGGCACAAACTAGTCCTTCTCAATCACCTGTCAATGAGAACATACCTCAACAAGTGACTGGGTCTGATGTATCAATCATTGCTAACCCACCAACAAGATCTAAGGAGGTTACACCCCTTGAGTTACAAGTAACTCTTGGTGGTAGTCCAAGTGAAGCAGCCACTACAAATGTTGAACCCACTGGTTTACATTTGGACAGTGGTTACATCAATAAGACTTCCTTGGAGGCAATTTCTTCTCTGGGAACACTTGTGTATCCAGTTTATACTGGGTCACTAAAAAGTGTCTCTCAATTTGAAGGAAGATGTCCCCAGTACCAAGACAAAGGGGCATCCGTGGATGACTTTTGGAATACAATCCCTGAGTCAACCACTGTTAGTGGGAAATCAGATGATCCCATTAAGTTGGGTGACGGTTTAATGTACCGCGAATTGACGGACAGAATTGACAACCTGGATACTTCTGTTGCAGAAATTAAAGAAATGCTGCAACAGTTGTTGAAAGCTCAAAAGGTACCACCCACTGCTGCTCCAGCTCAAGCACCTGCACAACCTGCACTTGCTGCAAATGAGTTATGGGCCTTATTTCAACCACTGCTCCAACAACAAAGACAATTGGCTGATCAGCAGCATGAGATACATGTCCAAAAGCTGAGAAACATGATGGAGTCAAGGTTTAAAGATACCCAAGCTGACATCAAGGCTATAAAGGCCCACATACTGAACACCACTGGCACTGCTCCTCCCACTGTTCTCTTTATTGATAACCCCCCTCCAAATAATGCCAAAAAGGGGGAGAAAATCAGGCAGTGGAAGAAGAAGGGTATTGAAGATGGTATTTACATTGAGCCTCAACAAGATAGTATGCTCAAAAACATCCCTTTGCCAGATGGATCCAAAAAGATTGATGTTACCACTAATGCAATTGCTGATGCATTAGCTGAGGTAAAAAGGGATATAGAGGCTAAGGATAAAGCCAGGTAGGAACAAGAGAAAAGAGAATTTATGAAGCTGAATGTGCAAGGTCCTTCTGAACCTATGGATGATGAAAATCCCAAGGAAGAAAAGAAGAAGCTCACTAGACAAGTGAGGCAACCTAAACACACACCATCCAGACCCACAAAGATGCTTCCGAACCACCTACTAAAGGCTCCAAACCTCAAATTACCACCCAAACAGCTGTTGTAACTCCTGCTGTATCAACAACTGCTGATACTTCAGTAGTTTCAATGACTTCCAGCTAAACACCTGCCATCACTGCAACACACACCACTTCAACACACACCACAACCACTGACTTGCCACCACCACCAAAAATCACTTCACCACCAAAAACAACCTCTCCACCATCACCTCCTGCTAAAAAGCAGAAGACATCAGATGTTACAACATCTGTTGTAATGACAACAGTGATTGAAACACCAGTTGTTTCAACAACTGTTAGTCAGCCACCTTCCACCACTCAAATCACCACCACTGATCCACCCAAAACATCATCAGCCTTTCTACAATAAAAAGGAGAAGGATTTTTATACCTGATGATGATTCTCCATCACCACCACCAACATCCTCACAATCTCTTTCACTTGTTAATATCCCAAACCCTGTTCCTCTCTCATCAGCTCAAGTACAACAGCCAATCACTACCATCACTCCTGCAGGTTTCCAGTATCCTCTTGAACTTATACCAGTCAGAGAAGAGATCAAATCCTTCTACTTTGAGGATGATCCTGCTAAAAAGAGGTTGCCATCAGTTGAAGGATATCCTAGGCCTAACAACATTGAAGAGTACCTGAAAATTAAGGCTCAACAGGCAGGGGATATCTCCAAAAGAAGCTCTCAAGGCAAAACTGACAAAGAAATTCAAAGGCATTACCAATTTCTATTCACTCAAGTCAGATCCTTAGAGCAGTTTGCTAAGAATGTTTGTCAGCAACTATCAGAAAGAGCAGATGAAACCCTCATAAAAGACTATATTGAAAATATCAAGGCTTCTAAGAAATATAAGGGGGAAAAACATATGTACAAAGAGTGGACCATTCCTGAGCTTGAAAAAGAAGCAGCCAGGATTCAAGAAATGATCAAGAATAAGGTCAAACACACTCCTCCTGATTGGTCAAAGTACAAAAAGAATGTGCCTGAAAAGACATTGGAGCTGAAGAGAATGAAAGAGGAATTAGTTGTTGCTGATTATGGGTCCAAAAATCAAGTAATGAGATGGAGAGAAGACAAAGTCATGTCCACCTACAAAAGGTTGGAGGAATTAAGGAAGAAAGATCCTAAAGTTCCACAAAAACCTGACTACCTTGAAGCAGAGGTTTCAACAAGACCACCAAAGCTGCAAATCAGGAGATCCACTGCTCCAGCTGGTACTGCCATCTATAAAAGAAGACAACAAAAACAGTTGGATGTTGAAATAGTGGAAGAATTAATGGCAGGAGATGACCTTGTAAAAGAGGGCATTAAGAAGATGATAGCTGAAACTCTTGGCCTAAATCAACCTGCAAGCACTGCTCAGTCAGTCATCACAAGGCCAGCATCACCAAACACCTCATCTAATAAAAATCTCCCAAGAAACTCACCAGACTCAAAAGTACTAAAGTGGAAAACTGACAAACAGACCCATGTACTGACAGTGATCAAGTCTAGTGGGGAAGTGAAGAAAATAACAAGGGAACAAGCACTTGGCCTAAGTCTTGAAGATTTGCAGGATCTCCTTGATCTTCCACTGTGCAGGGATGAAGATGACACAGATGCCTTAGGCTTTGAGTTACAACTCAAAGGGCAAATAAGGGAACTGTTGATGAGGCAATAAAGATCTACCAATAATGAAGGGTTTTGGCATTATCTGTTCCAGGGGGAGATTGTTGGGATTGAACCCTATCAGTGGAACAGATAATTAAAGCCAAAACTGGATCAGAGCAGTGGATCCAGAATAAGCAGATGTTATGTATTCAAGTCTCTCCCCTTGAAAGTGGTTTCAACGTCTGATGACCTCCAATCCACTGATCGGTACAACTGCTGACCTACAACTGCTGATCAAGTCAAAGACTGATGAAGACTAAAGCCCTGCTGTTCAATCTACTACTATGGGTCAAGCACTGCTGGATATATCAAGTGCTGCTGGGTTCACATCAGTGGAAGGATTCAACAGTAGTTAGTTTGTCTTTATGTAATGTATTGTATAACAGTTGTTAGCATAGCAGTACTTGTATAGATCAGTTATTAGAGTTTGTTAGGAGGTTAGATGTCACTTTCATGGTGACATCAGCAAAGATGCCTCAGTGGTTTGCCTGTGCCTATAAATAGAACAGTACCATGTACTGTTCTATTAGCTCTTCACCATCTTTCTTCCTGTACGAACAAATCACTGTGAGCTCAGGTTGAGGGGGAGTTTGTTACATGCATGCAATTGTAATCGTTGATGAAATAAATTCAATCATTCGGTTCATTGTTGAAAATGTGTGTTGAAAGCAATTCTCCTGTTTGATTGTGAAAAGTTTGTTTCCATTTATATTCCGTTTCACTACTTGTTCATTGATCATCTTAATTCAAACATAAAACACAATCAAAACCAAACTCAGATCCTAACAGATCCGATTCAGAAAGAGAGGGAAACTAAGCCCGAGATTTATCGGGCCATTTAAAATCATTGAACGGGTTGGTAAGGTAGCTTATCGCCTTGAGTTACCAGAAGAATTGAGCGGAATTCATGGCACGTTTCATGTGTCACAACTCCGTAAATGTTTAGCTGAGGAAACAACTTATATCCATTATGATGACATTGAAGTGGATAATAGTCTTAACTACGCGGTGAAGCCGATTGTGATTCTAGATCGTAAGGTAAAAAGCTTGAGAAACAAAATGATTAATCAAGTAAAGGTCAAATGGGAACACAGAAAGGGCTCGGATACCACATGGGAGTCCGAAGAAGAGATGCAACGGCTCTACCCTACACTATTTGGTACGTATTTCCCGGTTTCGAGGACGAAACCCTTTTAAGGGGGGTGGACTTTTAACACCCTGAAAATGTGAATCTTTTATTTAAAATAAAAAGGGTCGGTAAATAAATAAGTGAATTAACTAGGATTAAAAATAACCTAGTTAGACAAAAAGTCTAGTAGTGACTTATAAGTGGGCTAAAAACACTAAAAATACAAACTAATGATAGTAGAGGGGCCAAACTTGTTAAAATTGAAACATGAATTATATAAACAAAAATTTAAAAACCCTTACACACAAGTGTGTGTGTGTGTCTAGGTCGATAGAAGCACATGGGCGACCAGGAGAAACCCCACAAACCCTAGTTCTTGTCTAATCCCTCAAATTGAAGGCCCAAATCAATCCTAAATCAAAATCCGAGCACGAATTAGTGATCTCCACTAAAAAAGGAGTCACAAGGTATGTAAATTTCATAGAAAATCTCTACTTGAAATTCTGATGAACTTTGAGAATTCAAAGTTTGTTGATGCATGATTATTATATGAATGAAATAGGAACATTGTAGTGTCTAGGGGTAAACCCTAGACAAGTATATGTTGAAATCATGCTTAATTCTAGTAAAATCCATGAACACCATTGAAGGATTAGTGGGTTTTTGTGGAACTTGATAAACACTAGGTTTCTGGTGGTTGTTCTAGTGCAATTTGATGTTTATGAAGTAATTTCAAAATTTTTGAGGTTAACATTTATGTGAGATAGTTTGATTGATGTGAATTTGGGCTATATGTCAAGTTAAGAACTTGATAATGAACCATGTAAAATTCTGCCTTTAACGTGTTTGTAAAAATGCCTCAAAGAAAGTTTAAAACTGAAATTTCAAGTTAAAATGCATATTTGTAATGTTCGGCAAACTATGCGATATATGATGAGAAAAGAGTTCTAAACATGTTATGGTTGAACTCTATAGGAAAGGAAGCTAGAGCGTCTAGTGGACAAGCCGGTGGTGATGCGCGTTTGAAGGGTTTGCTTTAAAGGTATGTAACTTGATTCGTTACATTAAATGAATTTGATATTAGAATATGTAAAATTGTGTTTTAGAATAAAAGTTGTGTTGACTGAAGTGACAATGTTCGCTACTTAAATTAATAGGTTAAGAATCGACTAGGAACCGTTTGGTAGTCATTATAATGGAGGATTCCATAGATGAGCCAAACGGGTCGAATAATTGTGTAATTAGTAGTGTTTGCATTTGATAGTTAGCATTGGCGATGAAAATCACAAGGGCATGAAGCCATAAGATTGGTAATAAAATTCCAGTGATAAGAAGCCCCGGATGTTGGGTAGAAGGGCCTTATAGTTACTCTTGAAATGGTAGCAAAGTGGGTGTAGATATAATGGGTTGAACAACTGTATTGTGACTTTTAGTCGTTCGGTCCGTAAACCAAATTTTCGGCAAGATAATTTTAATAGACACGTCGGTAATTAAATTACAGTCGTGTAGGAAAAAGAATCACCTAAAACGGACCTACGGATCAAAAGATATGACCATTTGAAGTTGAAACTTTGAATTTTCGGAGCTGGCAGGAAATGCAGGTCAAAAACCTGCACCTGCTGGAAAATGGTATCCCCCGCGCCACGCGACAGGATCACCTAGATTCGTCGCGACACGCGACAGAATGAATGATACCTGGCGCGACACGCGACATGACCAAATCCTGAAATTTTATTTTATTTTTAATGATTTGATGCTAGAACTTGTTTATACGCACTATATCAATGTCAAAACTAACATTTTAAGTGGTTTTGACTTTAGGTGACAATGGGGACTTCCCGGATGGCGATCAAGCATGTTGAAGAACCGAACACGAACTTTTGAAGCTTCCGCGTTAATTTAACCTTGTTTAGACAATGTTTTTGTTGTAAACGATTTGCTAATCATGTTGTGAATGTTAAAACTAGTTGGTAGTTGACTAGTATGTGATTACTTTAAACCTTTGATTTTGTACTTATGTTAAAGTAAAGTACTTTTTATTATAAAATCCTGCATATTTTCATTAAAAATTGAATAGTAATTAGACAGTTGTTACAGTTTCCGGTTTAGAGGTGTTTCCGATCGAAGGTGTCTAGGTACCAATCGCAGTAAGTTTCTGATCGCAGGAGTTCAGAATCCGATCGTAGAAAAAAACCGATTGAAGGCAAGTTCTCAGAAATCGATCGCAGTGAAGAACCAGTCAAGAAACCGAAACGATGGTAGAGCTACAAGTAGTAGGGTGAACAAAAGCAGAAGACTCGTTCAAAGGCAGTGGTAAAAGATCCCGATTAGATCTTGGTGAAGCCTTTGATTCAAATTGGTTGAAGGCTGTTGACAAACTATCCCTTCTTCTAGTTGATAGAGTTCTGTTATTTGTCAAGTTGGTTCGATTGAATGGGTTTGAAGGATAGTTGGAGTGCTACATGAAAGGCGTTCGAGGGCCTTTTGAAGTCCTATCAAAATGGTCACATAGTCCATGATTACCAATCGAATCCGAATGAAAAGACATTTGGCGAAGCGTGTGTCGCTCAGGTTTTCAGGATGAAGTGGCGTTATGACTACGAGAAGACGTAATGTTGGTACCGGTAATGATGTTGTAACCAATAACGATAATGGTAACGTGTCTACTAGAAGATGTCAATGGAGGTCATGTGTTTACCGAAGATGGTGCAGTAGATCAAGACAGAATGAGTCAAGATTGAGAGAGAGACTTATGGAAGTTGATGTTGAGATGGAATGATAAAATTACAACATCAACAGGGATGTTCGGTTGATCTCAAAGGGTTGGTCCGGAGGAGAACTTAAGTCAAAGGACTAAACGAGTAAAATAATAATTAAATGTATTTAATTATTATCTGGATTCTCTTAGAATTAGATTTGATTAGTGTCTAATTGTTTAGAGATACGTATGAGTAAGAATATGAGTCCTAGTATAATTAGATTGTTTCTAGTATTCATATTCCTTGAGTCTTGTAATTTTATTAATTCACAACAATTAATAGAAGAAATTTGTGAATCCCGTTTGTATTTATCTCTCTCTGATCTTGTATCCTAGATTTAACAAAATTTAGAAATCACAATTAGGCATTTCAATTCCAGGTTTCCAGCATCTTTCATTTTAGAAATCAGCTGGGTAAACTGTTAATCTATATCTCCAAAATTGCACCCATAATGTGATTGAATCCATTGAATTTCTATACAAGCAAGTCACTTTGAGAAAACATTTTAAGTCAAAGACCGTGATTTAGAAGCTTTCTGTGAACTAAGAGAACAATCCACTGATGAATGAAATGCCTTAGCTTCTAAATTTGGCAGGTTTGTCAAACTTTTTGATATTTTAAATTAATTTGAAAATACTGAAAATTCATGGTTCCATGGAACAATCCACATATGGGTTTGCGATATGAACTCCCTCCAAAACCCATGGAACTATCTTCCCCACCTTGTACACAATCCAAGTAAACAAAAGTCAATCGCAACAAAATTCAAGCCAAAATGCATACATAAAACTGCCTAAGCCAAACAATC
Source organism: Helianthus tuberosus (assembly GCA_030545235.1). Classification (NCBI taxonomy): domain Eukaryota; kingdom Viridiplantae; phylum Streptophyta; class Magnoliopsida; order Asterales; family Asteraceae; genus Helianthus; species Helianthus tuberosus. The sequence continues at coordinate 38,321 of JARYGA010060445.1, read as the reverse complement.
ATGGAAGACGAAGAAGATACAAGAGAGAAGATGATATAAGTTTGTAGACATTTAGTGGGGTTGTAATTTAAGAGTTAAATGCCATTTTAGGCCATGTGGTTTGGGTCTTTTCCCACTTTAGTCTAAAGGTTTCATTTTTCTTCCGTAGGTCCAAAAAGGTTTCACCATTGCTATTTTAGTCAACTGGGTTAACTTCATCCATTTTTTCTGTTAACCAGAAGGGCAATTCAGTCATTTTATATGTAATTCTGTTAACTCGAAAGGCAATTCGGTCATATAAAATGACCGAATCGCCCTTCTCGTTAACAGAAATAAAGGATGAAGTTAACCCAGTGGACTAAAATGGCAACAGTGAAACCTTTTTGGACCCACAGACAAAAAATGAAACCTTTAGACTAAACTGGCAAAATGACGCAAACCAGATGAACTAAAATGGCATTTAACTCTATTTATTTTTACAAAAAATGAAAACCATGAACAGAGACAAGGTTTAGAGATTGAAACAAAGATTTTTGACAATCCAAGGACCAAAACCGTAACTAACTAAAAAAAATACGGCACGTTTCTCAAAACGTGATCGTATTTTAGTATATGAATAAATAATAATTTGATCATCATCATCATCATCTTAAGAGTCAACATCTCTACCTACCTCCTTTCCACCCATTTATTTCAACTCACTCTAAAATATCTTCCTTCCTACAACTTTCCATCAAATCTGCAACAAATTCTCTACAAAAATGGCGATTTCATCAACCGCACTGAATCTCAACTCACTCTACACACCACCACGCACATCACCATCACTTTTATCTTCTTCCAATTCATCCTTGTTCACCAACACTTTCAAACCCTTGAATCTGGTTCACGCACACAGATCCAGTAAAAAAACAGGTTTGTCGGTTAATTGTATGTTCGGTTTAGGTGTGCCGGAGCTTGCGGTTATTGCTGGTGTTGCTACGCTTCTTTTTGGCCCTAAGGCGTTGCCGGAAATTGGTCGGAACTTTGGGAAAACGTTGAAGAGCTTTCAACAGGTTTGATTTCGTTAGTTAAGGATTAGATTTCATGTTATTTGATTTCGTTGTATGAAATGTTTGTATTAATATTTGGGACTGTTGGTTTTATTCTGTGAGTTAGGGTTTATGATGTTTCTGATGAAGTTGATTGTTGTTTCATTATCTGTGATTTGGGGGTTTGATAATGTGTAGGGTTTACAGAGCTTGCACTAGTCTTTTAGCTAGCTTTTGGATTTATTTAATTAGAGAATCGAGAACATCGGTTTTTGTGGCGTTTTTGAGCTCGCGTGAAGGAGAGAGGGAGGAGATGGCTGGCTGCGGTTTTCAGGGGCGACACGGGCAGTTATGATGTGGTTGTGTAACTTGTGTTTTTGGGGCTTGTTGTTGGTGATGCTCTAGTGATAAAATAGCTTAGGGCTGTAAAGAGTTGAACTGGTGTTCACTTGATTTGATAGGTTGACCTGTTTTTGATTTAGGCGCGAGTTTGAGTGGATTAGCGTATGTCGGATCACTAACACTGTGTTCCCGAGTTAAGTTAAGGAGAGAAAAGAAAGGATTCTATCCTTTCCTTTTCTTTCTCACCGTTTCTTTCCAAATTGGAAAGATTAATTTTAGGCAAAAAATCTCTCATTTTCTCTTCTTTCTCTCCTTTAATGAAACTCTGGAACACAAAGGGGCTGTTTGTTTAGCTCTTAGTGGTTCAGACCTCTTACTGATTCAGCACTTAATGGTTCAGACCTTTTGTTTTGCGAGCAGATGTCGGATTCCTCTTTATGGTTAACCATTATACTGAGTCTGAATGGTTAAGACCTCTAATCTGAATTGGTCAGACATTTGCCTCTGAATGGTTCAACACTTCACCATTCAGAAGTTGTGAAACAACCCCTAAGCTTGGTTTTTAACTTAAACTAGAAAATACATCAACTTGACAATATTGTTCATACATGCTACTATGCTAGACTTGAACTTGATTCATTAACTTGAACTAGAAAATACATCAACTTGACAATACGTTATATGCAAACTCGATAAACCTCGTGGCTAAAACCTTGATTAAATTGGACCTGTTCCCTAGATCAACTTTTAGTTGGCATTGGTTTGGAATTTATGTTCCTAGGAACAAATAGTCTGTATTTGGCTCGTATATTACTCTTTTGCCCTTCTCGCTATGTACATATAATCATGTATGTGTAGAAACAATCGTGGTCAGTTGGTCCACATTACATTTGAGTTTATGTAGAGCTTCGTGTTAGTCAAATGTTGAAACCTGTACGGATGAATGAAACCCGACCATTTGACCTTGCCTCCCTTGGTTTAGGAAATCAATATACGGTTTCTTTTGTTCTTCATTCTTTAAAATCAGTGTTTCTATGATTCTATTGCATAAAGTAACTTTTAGCTATTTTAAAGTTTTGGTTAACTCTGAAGTATTATGTAAATATCAGATGCTTCTGTTTCCACTACAGCCTGTATGTGGTAAGTCCTTGGTAAAAATATAATAACAAAAAACATATTGTCACCATGACTGAATAACACTATTAAGCATGTTGCTAGGTTTGATGCTTAAAATTACACATTTTACTACTTATCTGACTCTTTTTTCTTTTAGTTATTTCTTTGATTTACAAATACAGGACCCGAAAACGGGTTGAAACAGCAACATCTATTTCAATAGGATTTGGCAGTTATAAGTTCTAATACAAGTGGAATTCGTGCAGGCAGCCAAAGAATTTGAGACAGAGCTGAAAAAGGATGACCCCGAATTACTTGAAGAATCAGCTACTGCAGTGAATGAGATGGTGGATCAGGAAAACAAAGACGCCAAAAGCACGCAAGTGAGTTTATAGATTGGCTAGCATAACACGCGCATTACATAGCGTATCTTCTGATACGCTTAGCTAATAAGCAAAAACTCGATTTTGTAACATTGTTAGCACTTTGATCATCAGTTACTTTTGTTATTTGATATATGATTTTCATTTCAATGTCTTCCTTATTGTGTGATTTTTAGTTGAAGGACCTTTGTTCAGTAAGAGCAGTCTTTAAACCCAACTTATCATTTACTTTTAGGTTTATTTTTCTAAACAAATTAATATATTTTAATAACCAATTTAGTTTTTATTTGTGTAAGACCTTAACCCACACACATTATACAATACTACAAAGTACAATGTCGGTTGGTGCCTCCCATTGGCCAAAATGGGCGGCTCATTTTAATAACATTTTTGTTTTTTTTGTTTTTTTTTTTTTTTCCCGTTTTGCCCCTAGCTCAAACTAAAATTACGCTTTTGTCTCCAGCTAAAAATTACGATTTTGCCTTCAAGTCAAAATTACGATTTCGTCTGCCACTCTCCCATTGGACCAACCAGTTTATTATTTTTTATCCATTTTAAAATTACGGTTTTGCCCCCCAGCTCAAAATAATATTACGCTTTTGTCCCAAATAAAATTACGTTTTTTCCCCCAGCTAAAAATTACGATTTTGCCCTCAGTAAAAAAATGTTATTTTTCCCCGTTAAAAAAATTACGATTTCGCCCTCAGCTGAAAATTACGTTTCTCCCCCCTTCAAAATAAAATGACGCTTTTGTCCCAAAGTCAAAATTATGATTTTGCCCTCGGTTCAAAATACA
>JARYGA010060445.1:0-34474 GCA_030545235.1 Helianthus tuberosus | reverse complement strand
GTTTGATAATAGCATATAGAGTTCGAATTCGTTTACGCATAACCAGCACGTACACATAGTGAAATGAAGCACGTTAGTTATCGACATAGATCCATCGATACCAATGACTGCGGGTTGACTGCCCGAGGCAGTTCGCAATACATGATTACCACCGTAATCCATGCAAGTAAAAGATCCTTAACAACCCCCGAACCTTATCTTTATCCCTATGATAGAGAGACTGTTTTCAGAAAGATATCCAGCTCCAAAACAAACAGACAAACAAATAGAACTAGTAATAGAAGTAAAAAAGCTACTAAATTACAAAAAAAAAAGTGACAAGAGAGTGACACTGTAACATAAAAAAATGTTGGCCCAGGCTTCCAATCACGAACATACAAAACCAAACACACACGATTTGGAGACTAACACGTCTCATACTCTTTATATTATTAAGCTGAACTCGACAAATAAAACTGAATACATAACCCTCTATTTATACTAAACATATTCTAATCCTAATCAAACTCAAACTTTATCTAATATAAACCTATCTAATAAACAAATAATTCAAACTAATTTTATCTCCAACTAACTTATATTATCTTCAACCCATATTAACTTTCTAGATAATCCTTCAAATCAGAATTATCTCTTAAAAAAAACCCACATATAGAGATGGATATGTAACATAAAAAAAACAAAACCACATATAGAGATGGATATATGAAGACAATCGCCAAGTGCCAACAAAGACCACCTAAGGTGTATGAAAAACTAAACCCCTAAGGCCCAACTATATATATACACACACAACTAGTAATGTCGGTGAAGAACTTATCTTTCACCCTGTTCTAAATTGACCACCATACTTTTCATTATTCCATAATGACTCTAAGATTTCATTTTTTAGTTCAATCATAGGGACACATTTTTACTTCACATCCCGCCAGCTTGCCAGATTTCATTTCATGGTTCTTAAACCACCTATCTTCCTTTCTCTAAAGATACTTCAATTAATTGACGTGTCTTTTTTCTCTCTTTTTTTCCCGTTGACCTCCAACATAGGTTCTTGACACATGTTTAGATTTCTCCCCTTGTAAGTTTAAGAATCGACCTTTAGGCTGTGAAATTTGTGGGATTAACCCATAAACAGTCTGTCGGACACGTATCATTGTGTAATTGGCTTAAGTTTAGATGGTTATACTGCAATATTAAAATGTAAGATATTCGGTTCCTGAGTCAATATTCATTTTGGTAAAAAGAAATTAGGTTACTAAACATAGTTCATTACCCATAACTAAAGTCTAAAACATGACCATATATACATTCATCATACTATTACTTAACATGTGATGTCTAATGCATCCCACCTAACCACTTACAATCTCAAGAAGTTTTCCACGTTTTCCATTATCAATAAAAAAGTTGATGAGGGACGAAATTAGTAAATTACATCAAATCATATGGATGATTTATGTAACTTGCCTAGGTTAATGAATATTTTAATGTATTAAAAACAATTATCACAACACATTTTTAATAATGAATTCACTATTTTGTATTTACTATTTAGGGTGTTAGTGACATTTCACTCTCATTAGTTTAGAGGGTATAACACCTATGTGACGCCATTAACATAATGGTTTTAAGAGTTTTTTTAAGACCTAACGACGTCCTTCCAAATAGAGGGTTTGATTGGTTGTATCATATCATCATTTCGCACTTGACGCCCATGATGCAGTGTTTAGCACTTTCACTAGTTATATGAATTGTGACGCCAAGTCATTACACTTAGCCTAAGGAAAAACTTCTAAAAGTCTAGAAAAAAATAGCTCTATTCATTTTTATAACTTTTATTTTCATAGAATTCAAGCTGTTTTTTTAGAAAAATTATATTAGTAGATAAACTTGTAAAGATTTCGAAAATTTTAAATATATAAACTTAATGAAAAAATAATTATATTTGTTTATAACAATCAAACATAAGTTTTGTTCAAACTTTTTTTTATATAATTTAAGAACACATTGAATATAGATTTGGAAAATCATAAATATATAAACTTAACAAAAATTAATTATATTAGTTTATAACAATCAAACATAAGTTATGTTCAAACTTTTTTTGATATAATTTAAGAACACATTGAATATATTTATTTATACAACAATCATGTTGTAGATTATTATATCTAACCTGTTTAATAAATGTGATGTGTTCATGCTGTGATTTGTTAACCATTTTGACTTGTTCAGATTAACAAGTTGTGTGTCCAGGTTGCATGTTTTATGTTTTAAATGTGTGTGGGTTAAGGTCTTACACAAATAAAAACTAAATTGATTATTAAATTAAAATATATTAATTTGTTTAGAAAAATAAACCTAAAAGTAAATGATAAGTTGGGTTTAAAGACTGCTCTTACTGAACAAAGGTCCTTCAACTAAAAATCACACAATAAGGAAGACATTGAAATGAAAATCATATAGCAAATAACAAAAGTAACTGATGATCAAAGTGCTAACAATGTTACAAAATCGAGTTTTTGCTTATTAGCTAAGCGTATCAGAAGATACACTATGTAATGCGCGTGTTATGCTAGCCAATCTATAAACTCACTTGCGTGCTTTTGGCGTCTTTGTTTTCCTGATCCACCATCTCATTCACTGCAGTAGCTGATTCTTCAAGTAATTCGGGGTCATCCTTTTTCAGCTCTGTTTCAAATTCTTTGGCTGCCTGCACTAATTCCGCTTGTATTAGAACTTATAACTGCCAAAACCTATTGAAATAGATGTTGCTGTTTCAACCCGTTTTCGGGTCCTGTATTTGTAAATCAAAGAAATAACTAAAAGAAAAAAGAGTCAGATAAGTAGTTTAATGTGTAATTTTAAGCATCAAACCTAGCAACCTGGTTAATAGTGTTATTCAGTCATGGTGACAATATGTTTTTTTGTTATTATATTTTTACCAAGGACTTACCACATACAGGCTGTAGTGGAAACTGAAGCATCTGATATTTACATAATACTTCAGATTTAACCATAACTTTAAAATAGCTAAAAGTTACTTTATGCAATAGAATCATAGAAACACTGATTTTAAAGAATGAAGACCAAAAGAAACCGTATATTGATTTCCTAAACCAAGGGAGGCAAGGTCAAATAGTCGGGTTTCATTCATCCGTACAGGTTTCAACATTTGACTAACACGAAGCTCTACATAAACTCAAATGTAATGTGGACCAACTGACCACGATTGTTTCTACACATACATGATTATATGTACATAGCGAGAAGGGCAAAAGAGTAATATACGAGCCAAATACAGACTATTTGTTCCTAGGAACATAAATTCCAAACCAATGCCAACTAAAAGTTGATCTAGGGAACAGGTCCAATTTAATCAAGGTTTTAGCTGCGAGGTTTATCGAGTTTGCATATAACGTATTGTCAAGTTGATGTATTTTCTAGTTCAAGTTAATGAATCAAGTTCAAGTCTAGCATAGTAGCATGTATGAACAATATTGTCAAGTTGATGTATTTTCTAGTTTAAGTTAAAAACCAAGCTTAGGGGTTGTTTCACAACTTCTGAATGGTGAAGTGTTGAACCATTCAGAGGCAAATGTCTGACCAATTCAGATTAGAGGTCATAACCATTCAGACTCAGTATAATGGTTAACCATAAAGAGGAATCCGACATCGCTCGCAAAACAAAAGGTCTGAACCATTAAGTGCTGAATCAGTAAGAGGTCTGAACCACTAAGAGCTAAACAAACAGCCCCTTTGTGTTCCAGAGTTTCATTAAAGGAGAGAAAGAAGAGAAAATGAGAGATTTTTTGCCTAAAATTAATCTTTCCAATTTGGAAAGAAACAGAGAGAAAGAAAAGAAAAGGATAGAATCCTTTCTTTTCTCTCCTTAACTTAACTCGGGAACACAGTGTTAGTGATCCGACATACGCTAATCCACTCAAACTCGCGCCTAAATCAAAAACAGGTCAACCTATCAAATCAAGTGAACACAAGTTCAACTCTTTACAGCCCTAAGCTATTTATCACTAGAGCATCACCAACAACAAGCCCCAAAAAACACAAGTTACACAACCACATCATAACTGCCCGTGTCGCCCCTGAAAACCGCAGCCCGCCATCTCCTCCCTCTCCCCTTCACGCGAGCTCAAAAACGCCACAAAAACCTCGATTCTCTAATTAAATAAATCCAAAAGCTAGCTAAAAGACTAGTGCAAGCTCTGTAAACCCTACACATTATCAAACCCCCAAATCACAGATAATGAAACAACAATCATCTTCATCAAGAAACATCATAAACCCTAACTCACATAATAAAACTAACAGTTCCAAATATCAATACAAACATTTCATATATTAGTCGTATTACATCCAAATCTAATCCTTAACTAACGAAATCAAACCTGTTGAAAGCTCTTCAACGTTTTCCCAAAGTTCCGACCAATTTCCGGCAACGCCTTAGGGCCAAAAAGAAGCGTAGCAACACCGGCAATAACCGCAAGCTCCGGTACACCTAAACCGAACATACAATTAACCGACAAACCTGTTTTTTTACTGGATCTGTGTGCGTGAACCAGATTCAAGGGTTTGAAAGTGTTGGTGAACAAGGATGAATTGGAAGAAGATAAAAGTGTTGGAGATGTGCGTGGTGGTGTGTAGAGTGAGTTGAGATTCAGTGCGGTTGATGAAATCGCCATTTTTGTAGAGAATTTGTTGCAGATTTGATGGAAAGTTGTAGGAAGGAAGATATTTTGGAGTGAGTTTGAAATAAATGAGTGGAAAGGAGGTAGGTAGAGATGTTGACTCTGAAGATGATGATGATCAAATTATTATTGTTTATTTATTCGTACTAAAATACGATTCACGTTTTGAGAAACGTGCCGTATTTTTTTTAGTTAGTTACGGTTTTGGTCCTTGGATTTTCAAAAATCTTGGTTTCAATCTCTAAACTTTTTCTCTCTTCATGGTTTTCAATTTTTGAAAAAATTATAACCTTGTTTCATGCCTACAAACTTATACCATCTTCTCTCTTGTATCTTCTTCGTCTTCCATAATTGTTTGAAACCAAACTACCTCAACATCTTCTTCTCATTTCTTGCAATAACTCTAGCAATCTTGAATCGAACAAAAATACGTCATTGCAACAATTAGGGCTACCTATCTCATGCCGTTGTACTATGAACCAATTACGAGTGGAATTTAGTGCAAACAATCCAAAAGTTACTCAAAAGTGTAGGGAAATATATCTAATTTAGCACATATCAGGAGACTTATTCCCATATCGTTGTTAACGTTAATTTCTAGTAGTTTTCCTCCTATTTAAAGGAGATGGATTTCATTAATGATTTTTATGAAAAAATTAACCCAGTGTTATGAATGTATCATTTATATGGTGACTCTTCACATACATAACTCCTATAACTCATATCTCTTTGATTTCTTTTGTACTAATGTGTGTGCCTATATATAGTGGCATTTGTATATGGTGTAGATAGATCAATCAATAAGATTTACATTCCCTCATTCTCTTATTCTTCTCTTTATATTGCTAATAGGTTTAGTTGTTTCACAACACGTTATCAGCACGAAAGTGCTCTCGCCAAAACTCTAATCCTCTGCCATGGAATCATAACATTCAAAGTTAATACAAAAGATTATCATAGCATGTTCAATAAGACTATCCCACACAAAGGCGGCTTAATGAAGATTCGGTTGATTGTTATTACATTAGAACGTGTCCGATTTTGTTGGTAAGTTTTCAATTGAGTTTTTACTTTAGCCACTAGATTTGGCGTATTAGTTTGGATCCATATATGCTCGTATGAATTTTATAGTTATGTGGCGTTTGATTGTCTTATGGGAGGTTCGAGTTTAATCCGTCACCAAAACTAATATACGCATCTTAATTTCCAAACTCTTATTTTAATAATATAGCCACATGACTATTTTGAATTGAAAATAATAATAACAGTAATAATAGTAATTAATTTTGATATACATACATATTCTTTAATGGTTTCTAATACTAGCTTATTAATGTTTTAATGAAATTATTTTTCCGATGATACTATATTGTAATGAATTAATGGGATTGTAAGAATTTTATATTCGGTTGAGGTTGAGGTTCGACAACATAATTACATGCCATATCAATATTTGTTTATTACTATACATGTTTTTTTTTTTTTTTGTAAAATTTTAATAGTATTTGGTTTCATCATTACTATACATGTTATTTTGTTTTAGTAATGCAAATAAGTGTTTAATCATAAAAATATGTAAATTGAATTATGTATGTGTGTGTTTTATAGCTAGTGATTTTATTATGCTATTAATCAGTATGGTTAATGCGATTTTTTAAAGATATTTTAGTAAGTTATTGTTTTGGCATACATAAAGTTTATATTCTTTGTTTTATTTTGAAAATAATTATTTGTGGAATATATGGTGAATGTTGATGATAAACTAACCATCTAAATATTTGATATAATTAATTTGTTATGAAGTTATTTACTAAAAATATATGGTTCAGATTTAATTGTTATTTCTATTCATATATATTTTACTTGAACTGAATATATTAAATAAATTAAGTAGCTGTCGTTAGAAAATTGGTTTTAAGATTACTTTATGGCTTATGTAATTGGATGGTACATAGAAAATTATTCTTAATCTATTTGTTTTGTTTGTACATTAATAGCACATGCCTTAAATGATAAGAATGATCAAACCATATAAACATATTCTAAGTTGATATGAGCTTTTATTATACGTAAAGTGCATTATTTAAATTGTTGATTCATGAATCAACACTATTTTATAACATGTGTTAAATGAATTGCATAATATTTCAATATCAACTAAATCAACTAAGATGTTGATAATTGTGCATGATATTATCACATATTATTGAGTGTAAGTAATAGGTTTCTTTATTTCGTATTGAATATATTTTATAGATGTTTCTATTTTTTATGTGAGAGCAACAAATATTTTATATAAGATATGCATGTGATTGGTTATGCCATGATAAGTTAATGCATAATTTATATATTTTGCTTGAATGTGATGACATATTATTATTTCATAAGGTTTTATTATAACCTTATTATATTTGATAACATGTTATAATGTTATGTATTTCTTGATTTAACTTTGTAGTACAGTAAAAACTCTATAAAATAATACACTTGGGACCACCAAAATTTATTAATTAAAAGAGTTATTAATTAATCGATAAATTAATAATTATTAATTTATATATTAATTAATATTTTATTAGTTTATAGTAGAATACTTAGTTTACAAACACCTTTCAAGCTTCCACTTAATTATTGTATACAATGCATGTATATCAAATGAACGGCCCAATTTGAAAGAAACCTTCAATCTCCCACCTTATTATGCTTCTTGTGTTCAATTTATCACTTCGCGAAATTATTGAAAGCGTTATTGGAATTAATAAAGATGATATCGATGAAGAAGATGATGAAAGTTCTACAATGGAGCCCCCTTCGCGAAACGAAGCTATTAAAGCGGCAATCACATTGAACAATTTCTTGTTGAGCTATGAGAAAACAACACCAGAAGTTCTTACCATGCTAAGGAAAATTAGAGACGAGATTCAAGGGGAAATTGATTTCAACAAAAAACAAAAGACAATTGAGTCATTTTTCAAGAAACCTTCATAAATCATTCATGTAATATGCTATATATAAGGAATTATTAATTTATATTTTATATGGGGTCTAAAGAAATTACCAAAAATGTATTATCTTATAATTTTAGCGAATTATTAATTTAGCACCCTATCCCCGAGTCGGGACCGGCAAAAAATATTATCTTAGAGAGTTTATTAAATAATCGAGTATTAATTTATCGAGTTTCTACTGTATATGCCATCTTTATGCTATATATTGTTTGTATGTAGATATTATTGGATAAATTAAGCAAATGAAAAACCAAAATCTGTGGTTTATCAACTCTCATAAATTATTATAAATATATTCAGGTATGACATTCAAAGTGTGTCATACTCTCTGAAAGGTCGTCATATGTTGACCAATAAATCTTATACGAGTCGGTCTTATAAGTTTTTCTCAAATTATATATTGATGAGAAAATAAGATTGTTTTTAAGGAAAAACAAGATAAAGTTTTCCATTGGTCACACCTGAGATTACTCTTGAAGTAGCAATTTCAAATGAAAAGTTTGAAATGATTTCATATAATGAAAAACTACGAAGCATTTTTTTGGCTTTCCTTCATTCTTCAAAATGAATGTGACTATATATTGATTATTGTGATTATGGACATAACTGAAAAATTGGTATGATTATCAAATTAATAATGAAATCGATTATAAAAAAAGTGTAATGATGGTCATGTTAATAACGAGATAGGCCACCAAAAGAGGCTAATAAAGATGGTGATCATATGAGAATAAAGTGTTGAAAAGTTTTGAGTTGCTAATACGATGTTGTCTCGTATTTTATATGTTTAGTATACAAACAACGTGCACATAAAACATAGTGCAAGTACTACATATATGATCATATGCTCATAAAGTAGCAATATTATTAAAGAATATTCAAGGTTATTACCAGAATAAAAGTTGTGTGGAGCTATCCATTCCCTAAAGTGAATGTAATAATATAACGATCAGTGAAAGGTCATAATCATGTAATAACTAAGGAAATTTTAATGATCCCATCATGAATGTTGTATGATTATTCCTTTAATAAAATGTGATGATATAATAATTAGTGCAAAGATCGTGATCATGGTAATTGAGGAATGATGCTCATGTGATGAGATCAACCATGTTTATATTGCGATGACTACAAAACGATCGCTATAAAGGTCAGTATCATGGTAAATGAGGAAACTATAATGATCCTCAACCATGTTTATATTGAAATCGACTACAAGAAATGGCAATATAAGGGAGTGATTATACGAGAATAAAATATGGAAAACATGTTATAATATGAGTGATTGAAATAATAATTGTTATTCTCTTGTATTTTCTATTTGTGTATTGAACAAACACGAGTGCAACTAAAATCATATATGATGATCACAAACCCGAAGTTTGTGGTTCATAATCATTTAATAATTGGCCTGACCGGTTAGACCATACCGAGTCTAGATGATGTGAAAAATATCAAAGAACTAGAAGATTCTTCATGGTTTACACATGCAATATTTGCTCTCAAGGGAAGTTATTGATATAACAACTAAAGTATGGTTTAGATCCCTAAATATTTTGGAAATAATAAGGGAATATGTGTATCCCGACATGATACCATTTAGTATTCTGAAATCGATGCATCATCTAAATGGTTATCAAATCCACAATCTGAAGCTTGTGTGATTGTGGCTTAGCTAATGTGATAGCAAGCATATTAATCTAGATTACTATAGGTTACAGAGCCAATGATCATGAGAGGAACAAAAGTTCATTTAGGTACATGTAATTTTATATATAGTACCATCAATTCACATCAAGCCAATAAGTTATAATTCTCCCCATACAGTTGGTTTTTGGTTAGGAACCAAAGATGTCTCATCAAATATTTTGGTTGTGCGACATATATTGAAACTCATCCACCACATCGCACAAAGATGGGACTTCTAAAAAAGTTTGAGAATATGTTGGGTGTAAATAATCGTCTATGATTGAATACTTAAAGCCATTAGTGAGAAATTTGTTTATGGCTCATTGGTTTTCACTTTAGTGAATGAATGTTCCCAACATTAGGGGGAGATAACAAGCAGTTGGAAAGTGAAAAGTGAAATGAATTATCATTTCATCTTGATCCCCATACTATAAACTATGAACTAGAAGTTTAAAGTATAATTCATTTACCAATATTAAAGAACAAATTACCAGACAAGTTCACTGACCTAAATAGAGTGACTAAGTAAGTCACATAATCAACTGTTTATGCTCCAGTTATATTTGTGTCCCAAGAGGACAACCACATATTTTGTAATGAGTCTATTCCACGCTTGAAGCGTGGTAGACTAGTCGATTCCAATAATAAAATTCCTCGAAAATTAGAGCAAGTAATTAAGATGGTCAAGTCGAGGTTATAGTAATAGGATATCCTGCAGAGACATTAGACATGATGGTTCAAGAAGAACCTCAGGTACCTGAAAATAAAGATATCTCAATAAGTTGTATCATGTCTAAGATATGTATGGAATCGAAATAAAAATCGACGTCGTTATACTTTTGTATATAATGCAGCGCTTAAAATGATTAAATGACGAGGATCAAGATTTAAGATCTGCCTATGAATGAATATTAACAAATGATTGGCCAAAATAGAAAGACGCAAATAAGGCAGAGTTTAGTTCTCTAATGAAATGGAAAGTTTCTGGACCAACAGTCCATACAACCGATGTTGTAAAATATGTTGGATACAAATGTGTCTTTTACGCGAATCATGTGAAAATCAAATTAAGTGATATAAGTCAAATTTGCTGGCACAAGAATTTTTGCAAAGACTTATGACTGATTATGAGGAAATGTATTCTCCCGTGGTGGATGTTTTGACTTTCCAATATCTTATTAGTCTGGTAATATATAAAAGAGAATTGACATGCGTCTTATGAAAGTTATGTATCACTTGATACTAAGTCATATAAAATAAGTTCTCGAGAAAATATGATTATTATATAAATTCGGATCTGAATACGTATACATGTTGTATATGTTATTGAATTGAATATAACTGGAACTCCCCATGGGTATCCTAAAGCATTTGAGTGCTTAGGAGGTTAATTGAAACACCTTATGGATGTAATTATTGTACACCAATATTCCAATAAACATACATAGAAAATGTGTACCTGGTTATTATGACATCTCAATATACACAGTGTACAAACACGGTACAATATGAATTTTACAAATGAAGCAAGTGTTTAAGACATCCTTGCATATAATATAAAATCAATGAGGAGGTTTGTGTGTCAACACTCCTAAAGAGTGTATGCACATACATTGTTAGTCAAAGTGGAAAGGAGTATGAGAATGTATATTTATAAAGTTAAAAAAGATAGCATGGACTAAAATAGTCGATTCAAATGTGGTATAATCGACTTACTAATGAGCTCAGCAAAGAGAGAAACACATAAATTTTAGTGAATCCATTTGTTTTCATTAAAAGAATAATATGAGGTTTTTGAGTATTCTAATATATGTTGATAATATCATTGAATCTCCAGAAAAGATAAAAATGAGCTCAATTATTAAAGGAAGAATTTGCAAATTAAAGATGGTATTGCAAATATGTAGAACAAGCATTTGTATTATTATTATTATTATTATTATTATCCATCAATCATAATATATCTAGAAGATGGTGGATATTTTCATACACACAAAGCTTATGGTATACGTACATTTTATGATGTCCAAGTAGTTGGTATATAAAATGACTCTTATTATCTCCTATTAAAGAAGCAAAGATCATTGGTCCAGAAGTACCATAGTTAAATACAAATTGTATATCTTGCTAGTATGTATACACGAACACATGTCATGAAATTCATTGACAAGATATAACTTGTGTATAGTGAGGAGATAATGTAACAGGTAAAACATATATTTTTATACCCTTAAGGTACAAAAGATATGGATTCATATTTTACTAACCCATCAACAAGTTTGGTTAGTTTTGTAAGTGCAAGAAATGTAACAAAACATATTCATGGATCTTATGGTATCTACTTACAAGTGAAGGCAATTAAAATTTCACATGAAGATCACACCTCAATGCTCATTGAAGGGTTTGACATTAATGGATCAAGCAACATACCAAGCTGCACATCAATGGATTACGAAGTTTTGAGTGACTTTCAAAGAAGCCGGACCTGAGTCACTTATAGGATACAAGTAAAAATGAGGGGGAGCATTATACAAGTTGCACTCTTTTTCCCTTAACTAAGTTTTATCCCAATTGGTTTTCTTAGTAAGGTTTTTAATGAGGCAACATACCTGATCCAAAAGTATCAGGAGAAGAAAATACGCGTTGCACTCTTTTTCCCTTAGCTGAGGTTTTGTCCCACTGGGTTTTCCTAGCAAGGTTTTTAACGAGGCAGCATCACCAAGCGTATTAAAGGTATGTGGATAGTCAAGGGGGAGTGTTATGAATGTATCATTTATATGGTGACTCTCCACATACATAACTCATATAACTCCTATCTCTTTGAATTCTTTTGTATTAATGTGTGTGCCTATATATAGTGGCATTTGTATATGGTGTAGATAGATCAATCAATAAGATTTACATTCCCTCATTCTCTTATTTTTCTCTTTATATTGCTAATAGGTTTAGTTGTTTCACAACATCCAGTTGCTTCTCTCTAAATTCTCCCTACTTTTTTTTTTCTTTTTACATTGATTAAGCTGATCGACCCACATTAGTGGTATTAGAGTGGCGTTGATCCACCATGGATACTCGAAAAAAAAAAAACTTTGAAGCAATTTCAATAGGAAACCACAGAGAAATTCGATCAGGTTACTGCCATGTTTGCGCAACTAATGTTGGAGTTTCAAACCATCAAAGATAAGGGTACGGCGGGACCTTCGAATGCCGGCGATGGTATGATGGTGGTCACCGGAGGTGAGCTGAAAGCATACCTGAAGCTCAGTTTCTCTCGATTCAGCGGTGACGATCCGACCAGTTGGTTGTATCAAGTTTAGCAGTATTTTGAAATCCCAAAGGTCCCTGTTGAAGATCAAGTTAGCCTAGCATCTTCACTTATATGGCCTTGCCCTCCAATGGCATGGTTGGTATACGAAGAACCGTGGTCCCCTTTCATGGACAAAATTTTTGACAGCCTTGTTGAATCATTTCGGTCTGACTGACTACGATGATCCAAATGAATCTTTGCACCAAATCAAACAACAGAGGACGGTTGCCGCATATGTTGAGGCTTTTGAATGGTTATCGCTCTGAATTGACGAGTTACCGGAATCCTTTTTAGTGGGTTGTTTCATTGGTGGGTTAAAGGAGGAGATTCAGCTAGAGGTGAAGCTCAAGAAACCTCGCCATTTGGTGGAAGCAATCGACAAAATCAATTTGCATCATAGGGTTTCGCTTTATTCCAAGAATGTTGGAACCAATTCAACGCTGGGAAAGCCCAATTCCAGTCTAGGTTTGTTGGGTCCCGGCCTACTTCACGTTTGGCTTTATCTGCTCCGAACCTAGTTCGTAGGTTGAAGCTAGAGAATGCCGGGAGAAGGGGTTTTTGTAACACCCCGAAAATATAAAACTTTATATTAAATTATAAAGTATAAAATAAAGGAGAACAAACTAACTAGGAATAAATAACCCAGTCTGTTATGAGTCTTGTAGTAACATATAAGTAGATTAAAATGCCTAAAATATAAATTAAACAAAAGTTGAGGGACTTAAGTTGTAGAACTTGAAACTTGAATTCATAAAACAAAATAAACTACACAAAACACACACTTAAGTGTGTCTAGTCGATCAAAAACACAGGGGCGAACAAGGATTTCCCACCAAACCCTAGTTCTTGTCAAATTGATCAAATTGAAGGCTTTAATCAGTTCCAAATCGACTTTCAATATGCAAAATTTTAGTGTTTTGATTCATCTCAAATTCTAGGTAAATTGTGAAAATCGAAATTGAGCTTGATTATGTGATATTTAGATGAAACTTGTAATGAAAACAAGTTTTAGAGTGAATCCTAGTTGATAATTTGCAGGAATCACGTTTGAAATTGTCACACCCCGATATTTCCACGTATTACCGGTGGGCCACATGCGGGGAGTATCGTGACGTAGTTGATATCATCATAGTCAAATAATCACAGTTCAATGCACAGCGGAAGTCTAAAAGTAATGATATTTAAAAACCATTTCGAAAGTAACATTAAATATTACAACGGGTTGTAAAAGGATCCACATGCGGATCTAAAATTAAAGAAACATTGTTCAACAGATTTTTAAGCATCTAAGCTTGCAAGACTCTTTATTTGATGCTAGGAGTAGCCAGCCCATTTCTCTTAGTACCTGCACTTAACCTTTTTGGAAAATACGTCAGTTTTTACTGGTAAATACAATTAACCGACTCATTTTAAAAATATTTAAGAAAATTGATTTAAATGCACAAGGCACAAAATTCTTTTATAACTTGGGATAATTATTTAAAAATAATCTTGTAAAAGATTTATATGTTTGTCATACGTTCAGTAGCCCGGATTAGAAGTACCGGGTTAAAAGATTAATAGACACACCAAATAATATACCTACGGCGAGTTATTCTCAACGAGCGGGTTTATCTTTTTACATCAGCACCGGCAGGTGTATGCCTACACCCCGTGCTTAAGTCGTGGCCATTTCAATAAATGAGCCGATGATATCCAGGACATGGTCATTAATCCCCCCAAAAGTTTAACACAAACAAAACAAATTAAACGGGCTATCTCAATGATTTAACCATTATTCAATTAAAAATTCAATACCCGACCAAGCGGTATTATTAAATACCGTACCCCAAGCCCGTATAAGGGAAAATAAGTTAAAAGTATTTACCTGAGCTAAAATATAAATTTTTATTCCCAGCCGTATACAAAGCAGCAAGTACGGTAGCTTTTGCTGGTCTCCTAAATCTGGAACGAAGGTTTTAATAACCTATTAGATTCCTAACGGGTCTTACTTAAGTTGTAACTTAGACCGGTTAGTTTTAAAGAAAGGTATACGGTTCAAAACGCATGATTAAGAAAAGACCAGATTAGAATGTAATTTAGACCCGACAAGTATGAAGACTTGTATAATATGGGTAAACTAAATACATTCTGGATTTTGAAGTAAAAATGATAAGGTTTGACCCGTTTCGGTTAATTTATGCAAACTAGTTACATAAACCGTACCGAACGCGAAAAATGCATAACGGGCAACCAAATGAGTCATGAACAGGTTCCTTAAGTTAATATGCTTAAAATTTGTTATGATATCAGTAGGATACCTTCCATTATGCCCAAAACGAATTTAAAACCAATTTAAGCCCTGTAAGGGTATTTTGGTCATTTTAAAGCTTATAAAAGAGGTTAAATAGTAATCTGAGGTTCTGGTCTAAAATGATCAATAAAAGTATTTATTTTAGTGAGTTATATCAGTAGGCTATTGCATATATGTGAAATTTAACATTTATGTCCAAACTATGCGCTGTAGGGGCATTTTGGTCATTTCACATAAGCTTTAAGGGTCAAATTTGGAAACCTGATTTTAAAACTTTTACTTACTCTTAAAGTATAAAAATTTATTAATAACATCAGTAGGTAACAAGTCTTAGGTGCCTAATATGGTTTTAAACCATACTATGCGCCTAAATCGCCTAAAAGTCGGTATTTGAAGATATTTGGGTTGATTAAGGAAATCTGAGATTTTGACCAGCCTTTACAGATTAAAATAACTTATTTATTATATAAAATCAGTAGAAAAAGGTTTGATATGTAAAGGATGTGTAAAACTCATTTTATTAGCAAAAGGGCATAACCGTCAATTACCAAATCAATGCAAGAACCTTATGTTATGACCAGTTAAAAATTTAATAAAAATTTCCAAAAATCCCTAAATGTTAAATTACATCAGTGGGTAAAGGTTTGGTGTCCAAATTTGGGTTTAAATAGGATTTATGCTGAAAATGCCGTTTAATTAATAAAAACGCTTCCATTTACGATATTGTGCATAACTCTCATTTTATACCATGAACTGATGTCAAATTTTGAGGACATGTTTATAAATCAGTAATAAAGGTTTTTGTCCTCTCACATTTTCAAAAATCTCGTTTTTATATCAAAAGGGCATAATGGTAAACTTTTAAGCAAATAACGGAAACATGCAAACTCCACGGATTTATTATCCAACATTCATGGAAGTATAAGGAAGTATCCCAAAGTCTCAGAAACGTTAAAAGGTCACTCAGAGGTAATTTTAAACATGTTGACACATTTAACCCTTATGCTTTGTAAACCTTTCAATTTTAAGCACAACGACTTTCTAAGTTTGATATTTTATTTATTAAAGAATACGAAGGTCGTGTGAGGTCATTCAGAGGCACAAAAAGGCATGTTGACACTTTGGATCCTTATACTTACATATTTATATTGTTTGACAACTTTAGTCCCTCAAGATCAATCCATTACACGTTTAAAGTCCATGACACGTGTCTTTATTATATTGGTCGTGATTTTACGAGGTGTTACATCCTCACCCCCTTAAAAGAAATCTCGACCTTGAGATTTACTGAAATAAATGAGGGTACTTCTGTTTCGTTGTGGATTCAACCTCCCACGTGTATTCTGGGCCTCTACGGGCATCCCATTTTACCTTTACAATCGGTACATGCTTCTTTCGAAGTTTCTTCACCTGTCGATCTTCGATTGACAAAGGATTTTCAATGAACTTCAAACTTTTATCTATCTACACGTCCTTGTGTGACATTGCTAGCGACTCATCGGCTAGACATTTCTTTAGGTTGGAGATGTGGAACACATTATGTATTCCACTAAGCTCTTCCGGCAGATTTAGGTTGTAAGCTACAGTTCTGACATATTCGATTATCTCGAATGGTCCTATGTGTCTAGGGCTCAACTTCCCTTTTTTGCCAAAATGCATTACCCCTTTCCAGGGCGATACCTTAAGTAACACCTTGTCACCTACCTCAAATTTCAGAGGTTTACGCCTTTTATCTGTGTAGCTTTTCTACCTATCCCTGGCAGCTTTGAAACGATCACGTATCTGCACAATTTTATCTGTCGTCTCCAGGACTATATCAGGTCCTGTTAGTTGGACATCTCCAACTTCCACCCAACAAACTGGCGTCCTACACTTTCTTCCGCACAAAGCTTCAAAAGGCGCTGCCTGAATACTCGAATGATAGCTATTATTATATGAAAATTCAATCAACGGAAGATGATCATCCCAACTTCCTCGTAAATCAATAACACAAGCTCGTAGCATATCCTCAAACGTTTGAATCGTACGCTCACTTTGTCCATCCGTTTGAGGATGATATGTAGTGCTGAAGTTTAAATGAGTGCCTAATGATTGCTGAAAGCTTTTCCAAAAATGCGAGGTGTATCTCGTATCCCTATCAGAGATAATAGACACTGGCACTCCGTGGAGAGATACAATCTCATCCACGTACAGTTGAGCTAGCTTGTCAGAGTTGTGAGTTTCTTTAATTGGTAAGAAGTGGTCTGACTTAGTCAACCTATCGACTATCACCCAAATAGTATCATTTCCTCTCTTTGTCTTTGGTAACTTTGTGATAAAATCCATGGTTACCATTTCCCATTTCCAGGTGGAAAGTTCAGGCTGTTGTAGCAAACCCGACGACTTCTGTTGTTCGGCTTTAACTTGAGCGCATGTCATACATTTAGCCACATAAGTGGCTATAGACTTCTTCAAGCCTATCCACCAATAATTTGCCTTTAAATCCTGATACATCTTATCACTTCCAGGATGAACTGAGTATTTGGAGCTATGGGCTTCTTGGAGAATCACTTCTTGAAGTCCTCCATAAATTGGAACCCATATTCGACCATTCAATCTTAGGATTCCATCATTGCCATATGATAACTGTTCAGCGGTTACACCTAGCTTCTCATTTGGATGGTTGGCTTCTAATACAGCTTCCTTTTGGGCGGCTAACAACCTTTCATTCAAGCTGTTCTTTAATTCAGCTCACGATAATCGATGCATAGACTGATACGTGGTTGAAAACCGGTGTTCGTAATTGTGTAACTTAATGTTTTTACATAAGTTTTAATCTTGAATAGCCTACTTTTAATTAGATTTGTGTTTTGCAGGTTTAACGAAGTTTAAGGTGCATTTTGGGAGCTTTACCAGCTAACGGGAGGAAAAACGGACAACTAGGACGCGTTACGAATCAAACGGGAGTGCAAAACGGAAAATTGGAGAAGTGGTGCTGGAGAGGCCGTCGCCGACGGGCTCCAGGCCATCCTGGACGGGCTCTAGAAAGTCCCGTCAGCCAAACTAGGCCGTAACCAGTCAAACAAGCCGTCGCCCGTTTTTGTGTTTTTGAGAGGGCGTCGCCGACGGGATCAGGGCCGTCGGCGACGGGCAACAGTTTTTCAAAATGCGAATTTTGGAGATTCTTGGGTTAAAGTTGATTTTTATTGGTTCTTGGGCATTAAACTCGTAAGTTACACTTCATATGAGTTTGAATCTTTATCCTAGGAGACATTCTCACCTACCACTTCACTTCCATTCCATCTCAAACACTAAGCTTGATCCGAATCATCAAGAGGCATCATCATCATTCACCAATCATTCCGTTAAACCCTAATCATCCATTCATCCATATCCATTAAACCTCTCACCATCATAAACCCTAATCCTTTT
Organism: Helianthus tuberosus; assembly: GCA_030545235.1. Classification (NCBI taxonomy): domain Eukaryota; kingdom Viridiplantae; phylum Streptophyta; class Magnoliopsida; order Asterales; family Asteraceae; genus Helianthus; species Helianthus tuberosus. The sequence goes on along the minus strand of JARYGA010060445.1, from coordinate 16,060 downwards.
CAATTCATCATCCCTCAAGCTTCAAGATGATCTCAATCAAGTTGCAAGCATCCGGTGATCAAGTTTCATCAACCATGCGCGGCTAATCACCTTGGTTTCACCCCGGTGTAGGTAGTTGTTTAATTTAGGGTTTTGAATTGTCTATTGATTCAACTTTGTGACAAATTGTGTTGATTTTTGAAACCATTGATAATAGTTTACATTTGTTTCGTATTCGTAAATTGTCGAACGATTATAAAGTTATGACTTTGTGAAATGGTTATGTGTAGTTATGCGTTGTCATGGTTAGGTTTTACTTGTGTTGATTACAAAGTGCATTCTTGTCCGTTTTTCGAAACATTGATAGTTATTGGCACCTAAGTCATTGTACACTAAATCCGTTAATCATATACAATTGAGTTGAATCTAAAACTTGTAGAAACCCTAGGTTGGCAATTACCGAAGCCGGGTGTGAAACCTTCTTCTCATTATTGTTTAGTAATCAATTTTTCTTGCAATCGTTAATTATTAGTTGTTAATCAATTAAACCAATTCCATTAGTTTAAATTCGCATCTTTCAACTAAACAAAAATACAAAAATATATTTCAAGCTTCATAAATTGTGACAATTGTTCTAATTCAATCGAATCCACACGCAAACCACATACTCTTCGTGGTTCGACCCCTTGCTACCACTAACTATTTGTTAAGGGTAATTTGGGCATATAAATATTATCTTTGACCGGAGCACGACACTCCGATCAAATTTTGGCGCCGTTGTTGGGGAGTGCGTGCGCTTTGTGTTTGGATATTGTTTGAATTTACATTATTAACTGTTTAAACTGCATAGTTCTTTTCTTGCTATTTGCCTTTTTCCTTGTTACGCGGGGTGTGTTACTTGTGCAGGTTACAGGTAGTGCATGCATACGCGAAACTCCGGGAGGACTTCACCGTTAGTCTACGAACTGGAAATCGAAAAAGTTGCAAGAAGGAATTTAGCAAGCCGGTTGGAAGCAACACTTGTTTCTAATCAAACCACCCAAACACCACAATTCACACCATCTATTGAAACCTATTCAATGGCAAACCAAAATTCAAACCAAAACCTCAACCAAAACCAAAATCCGAACCAATTCCAATACCGAGGAAACTTCAATCCCGCCCAAAACGTCCAACCTATACCTCAAGAGCAACTGGGTGGTAATAACAATTCTAGACCACCCACACCACCTTTCCGAAACCAAAATCCCAACAACACCCAAAGAACACCCCAATAACAAAACCTTCACCGACAAAATTCCTTACCCATTCACCTTGATGACCGGAATGTCAATTCCGACCGTAGAGGCAATCGAGATCGTGGCAATTCCGCGAATGAAGACCCATTTAATATAGATGATTTGAGAAACGCTATCCCTGATGATGAGCCGTTTAGTGTTCCCGGTTACCAATCACCGGAGCATGTGAGTGTTCACATGGAATATTCAGATGATGGGGGCAACTATGATGATAGGGTTAATGATGAAGATTGGGGGTACGTGAACCGGGGTAATATTTACAATTTTAGAGGGTATGAAGATGAAGAATTTGGCTACCAAAATGCCAATTTTGTGGGGAATGAAGATTATGGGTATGGGAATGGGAATGGGAATGTGAGGAATGACGGTTACGAGAACAACCACCAACCACGAAACAACAATCAAAGGAACCAAAATGATGGGTTTTACAACAACAGCAATAACAACAATGGTAACCCTAATCGGATTCCTCGTTTTATGGGAGGAGGTAATCAAGGTAGAAATCAAGGTGGTGATAGAAGAGGTAATCGAAGGGATAATCGAAGACCCGTTGATCAAGAAGTTAAGGGTCCACAGCGTCGTCAACAACCTCCACGGGGAGTGAATGATCGTTTTCGACCGGTGTTTACCGATAATGATTCTCCAATAGTTTGTGAAAGAAGGATTTTCGATTGCAAGCCCCATTACATCAATATACTTCCCTACTTCAATGGGAGGTCTAATGATGAACCATACACTCATTTGGCAGAGTTTTCATCCATGTGTAGCACTATCGGGGGCATAATTTTGCATTGGAAGAGGTTAAGCTTCGTTTATTTCAGTTTTCGCTAAAAGATAAGGCGAAACAATGGTTTCTTACACTTCCGGCAAACAGTATTCGGACATGGGGCGAGATGCAACAAGTATTCCTTGATGAGTATTATTCGATGGCGAAGACCGATGACGCTAGAGATGAAATTAGGTCTTTCCGCCAACTATCAAGCGAACCGTTGCATGAAGCATTCACAAGGTACAAGGAATTGATTCGAAAGTGCCCACACCATCAAATCGAAAAGTGGGAGTTGGTTAAATGTTTTGTGAGAGGATTAGATAATGAGACTTGGAATCGCCTTGAGTCGACGAGTAATGGAACTTTGTTGAGTAATCACGAGGACGACGATTGGGAGTTTCTCGAGAGGATGAGCAAGAGGTCAAAGGCAAAAGAATCGGCCGACCGAGCCAGAAAGCACTCTACCTCAAGGTCTTGGCCCGATCGTGATGCGAGTTCTAAGGATCGAATTGAAACGTTGGAGCGGGAGTTGGCTCGCATGAAGAAAAAGGAAGTGGGTGCGGTGCAATACGCCGTATGTGAAGAATGCGGAGACATCGGTCACCGGACCGAGAATTATCAAGCCACCGTGGATGTGAATCAAGTGTATGGAGACCAGAGGCAATACGATATGAACTCCAACACTTACCACCTCAGATTGAGGAACCATCCTAACTTTAGGTATGGTAATGCCTCCAATCAAATGAACCCGAATTTCCAATCGGGAAATCAAGGTGGGTATTCGCATCAAACTCGCCAAGGAGGTAACCAAGGGGGCTACCAAAGGAACAACCAAGGCGGTGGTAGTGATTTGAACGCCAAAATGGATGCAATGCTTTCAATGATGCAAGAGTCCAAGAAGGAGAATGAAATTATGGACAAGTCGCATGAAGCATTAGCAAAACAAGTGGGCCAACTTGCGGAGGAAATGGCTCAAATAAGGGGAAGCATGGGAAAGCTTCCAAGTGACACTACAGTGAACCCGAAGCATCAAGGTTCTAGCACAAGCAACGTGAGGAATGAACGCGTTAGCGCGGTAAGTCTCTTTTCAAATGATGAGGTTTATAGTAGTGTTGAAAGCATTCCACCACCACAATGCGTTGATGGTGTAGTGGAAAATACAAGTGATGAGTCGGAAAGTAAAAATGAACAAGAAACGATTTCACAAATTAAAACTGAAAACATGAATAAAAATTATTTTTGTGAAAATTGTTTAAATCAAATTAACTCGAGTAATGCATCAAAGCTTGAAGAACGGTGCCCACCAAAGGATGAGAGGTGGGAAATTTTTAAACAAGAAAAAAATAATTTGCCGTTACTTGATGACATTAAAAAATTCCGGCTCATGTGAAATGCTTGAAAGAGTTGAGCATTGAAAAACGGCACAATAAATTACCCGAACCGATTGATTTGGTATCACATGTTAGTGCCGTTTTATCAAGTGCGCTCCCCCAAAAAGTTCAAGATCCGAGAGACCTTCTTATCCCAATTCAAATTGGAACATTTAAAATTGAGAGGGCGCTCCTAGATCTTGGAGCTTGTGTGAGCATCTTGCCCGGGAGTTTGTATGACCAATATGATTTTGGTCCATTAAAAAACTTTGATACTCCCGTAGTCAGTGTTGTAAAAGTCGCTAGGCGGTCCCTAGTCGGCCGACTGGGGAGTTGGGAGTAATCGGAGTACTCGGAGAGTACTCGGGGAGTACGCGGACATGGTAAATATAAAGAAAATTAATTGTTATATATTATTTATGTGTTAAAATACGCATAATTCATGTCAACTGAGTATAATTTAAAATGAAACATGTTTAAAGTTCAAATATTTTGAATACAAGTACGACTAGTCTGAGTACAAGGCCGAGTAGTCCGAGTACAAGGCCGAGTAGGCCGATTTTGACCGAGTTTGACCGATTAAAAGTCAACAAACCACGTTGACCGCCTAGACCGACTAGGCCGACTACGTCCGACTAGGCGCCGACTATGCCGACTAGGCACCGAGTACTCCCGAGTAATCCCGAGGCCGACTAATTGAGACCGCCTAGGAGGAAGTCGCCTCGGAGGGGGTCCGAGGACCGAGTACTCGCCGAGTACTCGGCCGAGTAATCCGACTTTTACAACACTGCCCGTAGTATTGGCCGATCAGACTCCCACGCATCCACAGGGGATGGTGGAGGATGCGATTGTTAAGGTGGATGATTGCTACTACCCAGTTGACTTTTTGGTAGTAGACTATGTTGGGTGTGTTGAGACACCCAACCGATAGTCATACTGGGTAGACCGTTCCTTGCAACAGCTAATGCCATAATAAATTGTGCAACGGGAACAGTAAGCATGAAGTTTGGGGACCGAGAATTAAATTTAAATGATTTTCCAAATTTCACTAACCCGATCAGTGAGGATAAGTGTCCTAAAAAGGACATGAATCCAAACAAAAAGGTATGTGCTATGGTTGGTAGGTTTGGAGAAACAAAGAAGAAGACGGTCAAGAAAAAGAAGGCGAAGAAGTCACCTCTAGAAAAGATGAAGGAAGAGGAGGTGAGGAAGTTTGGACCGTTTGGCAACAAATGGTATGAATCACCGGTGGGTGATTTCGAGGAGTTCGTGGGCGGAAAGCACGCCATTCGATCACTATGAGGTGGTAAGTCAATTGTTGTATATTTTCTTTCACAATTAGTTTTAGTTTTTCTTTGTAGTTTTGTTGTTGATTGTTGTTGTTGTATGATGTTGTTATTTCATTTTAGTAGTTAAATGAACGTTGTGGGTTTTTTTTCCTATATAACCCTCACGAGACCTACTAGTCCTCCCAAGCTATTGGGGGGTTAAAAGGGCTTGTTGTATACGCTAAATGCAACCGTGATTCCTACGAAAGTGAGTTAGGTTTGTTATTGTTGTACATTATTTTTTCCACAAAAATCAAGGTAATTTAACGCATGATTTGGTAACACTTTCATAAAAATGGTAGAACTAAGCACCTAACAAATTTCAATGGTTGTGAGAAGCATGCTTCTACACAAGGGTTAAGATTTGTAGGTACAACATGTTCGCGGGACAACCGTTTTTATGAAGAGAAGAAGAATATATGAGCATCTAGCGACAAAAATCAGGTGCATGTGTTTCCTTTTTACCTTGATTCTTAGTTTAGTAATAAGTGGATTGTAATTGTCTGTTATTTTCCGGGGTGGAATTTTTGGAAAGTTAGTCGTGTCACATCTCTTGTGCGTTTTAAAACTCTAGTTCCTACACATTGAGGACAATGTTTACCTCAAGTGTGGGGATGGGGGAGTGGGGATGGGGGAGTAGTAAAAGTTTTCGATTTTGACCCGTTCATTTAAACACTACACATTGAGGACAATGTTTATCTCAAGTGTGGGGATGGGGGAAAAATTCAAAAATTTTTCAAAAATGTCTTGTTTCGAAAGCGATCTTAAAGCACAAGTAACTAAGTCAACGAGGGATGTCACAACCCATTTGGTCTTTTGTCATGGTCAAGTTCAAATTAATTGCATGACGGGAATTTAGCGGGTGGTTATTTGGGAATAATCCGCTTAAGAAATTAGCATTTTATGGATGTCACATATCATACCCTTTACATATGTGAGGTTTTGAGCCACTTTTACATTATAGAGCACATGCTTATGTTTCTTTGTTTGAGTGGACCATTAGTCATGTATTGTAGAACTTGCGACATTTGATACGTTTGAGACCATAGACCGAATATAAGCACAAGAATGATTAAGGCATTAGGTAAACCTTTTCCATTTTACACCATTTTTATATCCTTACCCAAAAATTTATCCCTTAGTAGCCAATTTTGAGCCTAATCCTTTCGTTTGACCACCCTATAGCCCATAACCTTTAAACCTTTTCGTTTAAACCCGTGTGATGGAAATTCGATTATATGAGTCGAGTTTGTATATTCGTGAATTGTTTGTTTGTATATATATATATATATATATATATATATATATATATATATATAAAAAATCAAGAAAATTGTTGAGAAAAGAACAAAAATATATGTTCTTAATTTGAGAAATAATAGGCGAAAGCTTGTTGCCTTCTAGTTTGATATTGGTAGTTAGTTGTGCATAGATTAGTTGTTCTGTGATAAAAATCGAATTTTCATCACCTTAGCCACTTTAAAATATCGTATTTCCTACCCTTAGCCTAGCCCCGTTACAACCCGTTCAAAGACCTTATGACTTGTGCTTGGTATTCGTGTTCGGTGGTGGAGAATGATTGAGTTGCAAGCCTATGCGGGTACGTGTTCTAATCGGTTTTGAGCGATTAATTGTTGAAGTGCTAATACATTATACACATTAGCCAATTTATAAGCCGAGTGAAGAGAACATTGTGAGGGATGTGCATGAATTGTTGGTTTCGCGGGTGGGTTAATCTTGGATAACCATTGTATATGTGAATGCTCACTTTACCGTTAAATATGTTGAAAATTGTAAAGAGTTTGAACTTTAGTATGACAATTGACCTTAACCTTCGTCTCGGGAATGAGGAGTGTATTCGTTGTTCGACCCACGTGAAAGTGATAAACAGAATTGCTTGAGGGCAAGCAAAAGACAAGTGTGGGGATGTGATACGTGGTTGAAAACCGGTGTTCGTAATTGTGTAACTTAATGTTTTTACATAAGTTTTAATCTTGAATAGCCTACTTTTAATTAGATTTGTGTTTTGCAGGTTTAATGAAGTTTAAGGTGCATTTTGGGAGATTTACGAGCTACTGGGAGGAAAAACGGACAACCGGGACGCGTTACGAATCAAACGAGAGTGCATAACGGAAAATTGGAGAAGTGGAGCTGGAGAGGCCGTCGCCGACGGGCTCTAGAAAGTCCTGGATGGGCTCTAGAAAGTCCCGTCAGCCAAACTAGGCCGTAACCAGCCAAACAAGTCGTCGCCCGTTTTTGTGTTTTTGAGAGGGCGTCCCGAACGGGGTCAGGGCCGTCGGCGACGGGCAACAGTTTTTCAAAACGCGAATTTTGGAGATTCTTGGGTTAAAGTTGATTTTTATTGGTTCTTGGGCATTAAACTCGTAAGTTACACTTCATATGAGTTTGAATCTTCATCCTAGGAGCCATTCTCACCTACTACTTCACTTCCATTCCATCTCTAACACTAAGCTTGATCCGAATCATCAAGAGGCATCATCATCATTCACCAATCATTCCATTAAACCCTAATCATCCATTCATCCATATCCATTGAACCTCTCACCATCATAAACCCTAATCCTCTTCAATTCATCATCCCTCAAGCTTCAAGATGATCTCAATCAAGTTGCAAGCATCCGGTGATCAAGTTTCATCAACCATGAGCGGCTAATCACCTTGGTTTCACCCCGGTGTAGGTAGTTGTTTAATTTAGGGTTTTGAATTGTGTATTGATTCAACTTTGTGACAAATTGTGTTGATTTTTGAAACCATTGACAATAGTTTACATTTGTTTCGTATTCGTAAATTGTCGAACGATTATAAAGTTATGACTTTGCGAAATGGTTATGTGTAGTTATGTGTTGTCATGGTTAGGTTTTACTTGTGTTGATTACAAAGTGCATTCTTGTCTGTTTTTCGAAACATTGATAGTTATTGGCACCTAAGTCATGGTACACTAAATCCGTTAATCATATACAATTGAGTTGAATCTAAAACTTTTAGAAACCCTAGGTTGGCAATTACCGAAGCCGGGTGTGAAACCTTCTTCTCATTATTGTTTAGTAATCAATTTTTCTTGCAATCGTTAATTATTAGTTGTTAATCAATTAAACCAATTCCATTAGTTTAAATTCACATCTTTCAACTAAACAAAAATACAAAAATATCTAGCAAGCTTCATAAATTGTGACAATTGTTCTAATTCAATCGAATCCACACGCAAACCACATACTCTTCGTGGTTCGACCCCTTGCTACCACTAACTATTTGTTAAGGGTAATTTGGGCATATAAATATTATCTTTGACCGGAGCGCGACACTCCGATCATAGTTGCATCGAGCCATCCTTCTTTTTCACAAACATAATCGGTGTTCCCAAAGGGGACGAGCTAGGTCGTATAAAACCTTTCACCAATAAATCATCCAACCGAGTCCTTAACTCCTTCATCTCAGTTGGAGCCAAACGGTAAGGTGCTCTTGCAATTGGTGCAGCTCCAGGAATGATGTCGATTCTGAACTCCACTTGCCTATCTGGGGGTAAACCTGGTAGTTCTTCAGGGAATACTTCTGGATACTCAGAAATAACAGGGATGTCTTCGATCTTGGGCTTTGGTTCATCAACGGTTACCTGTGCCATATAAATGACACAACCTTTCTTCATACTCCTCGATGCCTTAAGCAAGGACACTTGCTTAGGTAACCTGTATCGCGTATCTCCTTGTATTGTTAATGGCTCGCCATAAGGAGTCTTGATAACCACTTGCTTCTTATCACACACTATCTAGGCTAGGTTATGAGATAACCCATCCATGCCTATCACTATGTCGAATCTAGCTAGTTTTAATGGAAGCAAGGACAATGGAAAAGAGTGATTCCTAATGGATATAAAACATCCATCTAGAACTGTTGAAGCGGTCTCTATAGAACCATCGGCTAATTCTAGGTTTAATAACTTACAAAACTTATTATCCACAAAAGCCTTATCTGCATCCGAATCAAACAATACTCTAGCATAAACGTCATTGATAAGAAAGGTACCTGTTATCACGTTGTCGTTTTGAATGGCCTCCTGAGCATTCATCTGAAAGACCCGTGCATTAGTCTTTTTACCTTCTTCAGGTTTCTTTGCATACTTTGGGTAGTTGGACTTGATGTGCCCCTTCTCGTTACAGTTGTAACAAGTCGCATCCTTTATCATTTTGTAATCTAGCGTTTTATGCTCACTCGATTTGCAGATCCCACAAGCCCTAGGCTGCGATTGGGATTTTGATTCGAACCTGCACTTCCCTAGATGACGCTTCTTGCAGGTGTTACTCTTGGTTTTTTCACCCGACTGCTGATTATCCTTTTTAAATCCGAAACCCTTCTTGTTCTCAGAGTTCCCCTTATGCTTCTTCTAAGAACGGCGTGAGTTCTCATCCTCACGTTTCCTTTTCCCCTCGTCAGAATTTCTGAGCGATCTTTGCCTGACCGCATCAAGAGTAAGAGATAACAACAAATCAGCCACTGACCTGAAGGTTGTAGGTCTCGATGCTTTCACACTTGCCTTGATTTCCAGAGCTAAACCTCCAATAAAACGAGCTATACATTTCGGTTCCGGTGTGACCAAGTATGGAACCAATTGAGACATGGTGTTGAAGCTCGTAAGATAGGCCTGACAGTCTAAGTTCTTCATGACCAATGTCAAGAAGTCAGTCTCGATTTTCTCAACTTCATGTTGAGGACAAAAATTTTCTTTGATAAGAGCAACAAACTGATCCCATGTCAGATTGTATAACGGGATCTTCCCAGTAGCTTGGATTAGCGACCTCCACCAAGCTAGAGTTTCACCTTTGAACGATTGCGACACAAACTTAACAACATCTTTATCAGCACAACCACTGATATCAACCACTGTATCTATCTCGTCGAGCCAAGTCATACAATCAATGGCTCCTTTCTCCCCTGTGAAATCCCTCGGCTTACAGGAGACAAAGTATTTATAAGAACAGGTTTTGACCTGAGGCTCCTGATTAAGCACGACCTGTCTAGACAGAACACTTCTCTGATTTGATGAATGATGAGAATCACTCTTGTGAGCTGTATGAGTCTTGGAGGGTGGTTTTGAATGCGGTATAGACTGAGTTCTGACGCGAGTACCACTTGATTCATTAAACTGTCTGTCAAGAGCTCGAGTAACGGCATTATCTATTAATGCCTGCAGTTCCGCACCAGCTACGTTAACTCTGGTGGTATCATGATTCTCTCGAGGGTGACTGTTAACTTCATCTGATTCGGCCATGTAGCTTGATTGCTACATAAAATATTAATAATGATTCATTCAGAAGTCTATTATGGAATTGTCATTTATGACAATTCATTAACCATGGTAATCTTAGGCCATATTGGTTAATTTAATTTATTCAAATTTTTATTATATTTTATCCAGTTATAAACTATTAAGGATAATAAGGTGGCATACAAAAGGCATAGTCACAAGGACAATTTTAAACTATAAGCCATGATTTTACAGGATAAAAGCATTCAGGCTTGAACGTAGTTCATTACCTTTCTTGACAGGGAGTCATAGACTACAACTGTCTTTTGTCTTATTTGACAATTATTATGGCCTGCAGGCACATCATCACTAATGGATGTTTACCTAATAAAGGAAAGGAATTGGAAGAATCCAATATAAGGATGACTTATGTGATTTTATCGAATCACATTTGTCAGGAGTGTTAACATGTTTTCAGATGTTAACAAAGATTTAAATCTTAAAAAGGGACTACCATCATGGCCCTGTCTTAGAATGACACATGGGCTAGGTTTTTACCTTCAAGATTTTATTTAATAATTAATGGCAAATCAATTACAAAAAGAAATGATATTTTGATTTATTTCATTTATTATTTACATACATATAATGACAATGAAATTTATAAAATTAAAACATACCATTAAATTTAAAGGAGTACATAGGTTCCTTAAACGGGACTTTTACATAAATAACTTGCCTACGAAGGGGCTAAAATGAAAATACAAGTCCTCACAGGGACTAAGTACATAAATGAAAACGTCCACGCTGGGAGTTGATTGAAATAAAGAAATTACAACATAATAAAATAAGGAATTCTTAAAAAATCCCTCTTCTTATTCTTCCCCTTGATCAGATTCGCCAAACCCTTAAGCAGACCCCGGCTACTTCTACGCTCCTCTTAAACCTCCCGTTCCACCTGGTTCAACCTCTGAAGAATCTCCTGTTGTTGCGGTGGCGGGATCAGTGGCGGCTGCGGCGGCTGTTGCTGCGGAGGTTGAGCAGGTGGCAGGTATTGGTACCCGTATGCTTGGTACCTAGACTGTTATGAAGCTGCGAAAGGTCCTTCAGGGTGAAGAGCATTGTAGTTTGCCGCTACGAGATACAGGTCAACATTGGGGGCATTGTAGTAGTTGTACCCCGGGTAGGCTGGCTGCTCAAATGAGTTATACGCCGCTGCACCAGCGTATGAAGGAATTGGGTTATCATAACCCACTGGTGGAGGTGCGACCGGAGCTGAGTCGACTTTTGATACAGGGTTGGAAGGCCCACCCATCTGCGGGTCTTCATATAGTGGCAGGTAGTGGCTGCCACTGGAGTGTTGAGGGGTGCTAAAGTGAAATTCCCCTCCTCGCACGGACATCCGTGCACCTGATCTTCTCCGCCTAGGTGGTTCTAGAGGCGGCTGCTGCACTGGCGGCGGCGGTGGCGTGACCGCCTCAAAATGCGGGTCCTTAGAGGATGTCTGCTGGTGTGGGGATGAGTGGTGGGAAGGCGTGAACTCTCAGTGATAATTGCTCCACCATTGAGCAAATGAATTGGCACCTCTATAAGGCAAACCATGGAAAGATGATCCGTCTGAAATCTCTATGGGATGCGTGGGCGTCCCAGTTGGCGGCTCGGCAGGTTCTGGATCCTCATCCATATCCATATCCTGAGCTTCAGGAAAGTGGTCTTCTGGTCCCAATGGGTTATGGCCCATTGGTTCTTCATTCACGTTTTTCGGATTAAACCGGCTCTGAAAGTAGGGGTTGGGTCTTGGAAAGCCCGGTGTGATCCCGATCATCGCAACGGGATGAAAGAGTGGTCAGAGTCACGGGGCTCATTTTCTGATTGTGGCCCAAAGGAATGGTGGTAAGAAGGTGATGAACTGAGCGAGACTGAACGCCTCGCCGGCTCCAAGTAGGTCCTCCAATCTTCATGGGGACTTGAGCTTAAAGTGGCTGATGGAGTTCGCCGGTGTGAAGGCCCGACCTCATGATCGTTAAGAGCAGTGAATGGCGCCTTGCCTTGTCCTCCTCTCCTGAATCTTGGCGGCATTTTCTAGATCTTGTCAAAACAAACAAAAGAAACAACAAGAGAAAGCAATAAAATTAGGATTAGTCCTATGTTGTTAGCCTAGACTCGGAGGTCAAGGAATGTGCAAACTGTGTCATTGAGATTAAACACAAAAGGCTAGTGTTTAATTCACTCAATGTTGGCTCTGATACCAACATGTCACACCCCGATATTTCCACGTATTACCGGTGGGCCCGGCGGGGAATATCGTGACGTAGTTGATATCATCATAGTCAAATAATCACAGTTTAATGCACAGCGGAAGTCTAAAAGTAATGATATTTAAAAACCGTTTCGAAAGTAACATTAAATATTACAACGGGTTGTAAAAGGATCCACAGGCGGATCTAAAATTAAAGAAACATTGTTCAATAGATTTTTAAGCATCTAAGCTTGTAAGACTCTTTATTTGATGCTAGGAGTAGCCAGCCCATTTCGCTTAGTACCTGCACTTAACCTTTTTGGAAAATACGTCAGTTTTCACTGGTAAATACGATTAACCGACTAATTTTAAAAATATTTAATAAAATTGATTTAAATGCACAAGGCACAAAATTCTTTTATAACTTGGGATAATTATTTAAAAATAATCTTGTAAAAGATTTATATGTTTGTCATACGTTCAGTAGCCCGGATTAGAAGTACCGGGTTAAAAGATTAATAGACACACCACATAATATACCCACGGCGAGTTATTCTCAACGAGCGGGTTTATCTTTTTACATACACACCGGCAGGTGTATGCCTACACCCCGTGCTTAAGTCGTGGCCATTTCAATGAATGAGCCGAGGATATCCATGACATGTTCATTAACCCCCCAAAGGTTTAACAAAAACAAACAGATTAAATGGGTTATCTCAATGATTTAACCATTATTCGATTAAAAATTCAATACCCGACCAAGCGGTATTATTAAATAGCGTACCCCAAGCCCGTATAAGGGAAAATAAGTTAAAAGTATTTACATGAGCTAAAATATAAATTTTTAATCCCAGCCGTATACAAAGCAGCAAGTACGGTAGCTTTTACTGGTCTCCTAAATCTGGAACGAAGGTTTTAATAACCTATTAGATTCCTAACGGGTCTTACTTAAGTTGTAACTTAGACCGGTTAATTTTAAAGAAAGGTATACGGTTCAAAACGCATGATTATGCGAAGACCGGATTAGAATGTAATTTAGACCCGACAAGTATGAAGACTTGTATAATATGGGTAAACTAAATACATTCTGGATTTTGAAGTAAAAATGATAAGGTTTGATCCGTTTCGATTAATTTATACAAACTAGTTACATAAACCGTACCGAACGCGAAAAATGCATAACGGGCAACCAAATGAGTCATGAACAGGTTCCCTAAGTTAATATGCTTAAAATGTGTTATGATATCAGTAGGATACATTCCATTATGCCCAAAACGAATTTAAAACCAATTTAAGCCCGGTAAAGGTATTTTGGTCATTTTAAAGCTTATAAAAGAGGTTAAATAGTAATCTAAGGTTCTGGTCTAAAATGATCAGTAAAAATATTTATTTTAGTGAGTTATATCAGTAGGCTATTGCATATATGTGAAATTTATCATTTATGTCCAAACTATGCACCGTAGGGGCATTATGGTCATTTCACATAAGCTTTAATGGTCAAATTTGGAAACCTGAGTTTAAAACTTTTACTTACTGTTAAAGTATAAAAATTTATTCATAACATCAGTAGGTAACAAGTCTTAGGTGCCTAATATGGATTTAAACCATACTATGAACCTAAATCGCCTAAAAGACGGTATTTGACGATATTTGGGTTGATTAAGGAAATCTAAGATTTTGACCAGCCTTTACAGATTAAAATAACTTATTTATTATATAAAATCAATAGAAAAATGTTTGATATGTAAAGGATGTGTAAAACTCATTTTATTAGCAAAACGGGCATAACGTCAATTACCGAATCAATGCAAGAACCTTATGTTAAGATTAGTTAAAAATTTAATAAAAATTTCCAAAAATACCTAAATATTATATTACATCATTGGGTAAAAGGTTTGGTGTCCAAATTTGGGTTTAAATAGGATTTATGCCGAAAATGCCGTTTAATTAATAAAAACGATTCCATTTACAATATTGTGCATAACTCTCATTTTAGACCATGATCTGATGTCAAATTTTGAGGACATGTTTATAAATCAGTAATAAAGGTTTTTGTCCTCTAACATTTTCAAAAATCTCGTTTTAATATCAAAAGGGCATAATGGTCAACTTTTAAGCAAATAACGAAAACATGCAAATGAATCGGATTACTAAGGAACCAAGTTGTATAACCTCAGAGGGTTATACTAACCTATAATATGGTCCTAAAGGAACCCTAAGGCATATATAAACTAAGCTAAATCGGGTCAGAACTGAAAGTCAAAGCAAAAGTCTACTTTTGCGACTTTCGGTTCCGAACCGAGCCTAAACTTAGAATTGTCGGGTTGAACATGATTTGACATGTTCTTATATTAATTACCAAGTTATTTTTATGTTAAAACAGGTTCCATAACCTCTGCATTGTTAGTTATGAATTTATTTGTAAAAATTAGATTCTGTTGACTTTTTATAATTAGGTTTGACCCGACAATTGACCAAGTTAGAATGGAAATCAGAGGGTGCCCTTTTAAGGGTTTATTATCCACATAATTACCATCTCATAGCCACTTTCAATTCGAATAATGGCTGGACCATTAGTGATTAATCACTAAGTCAAAGATTTAATTACGATGGCTTTGACTTTTGGTCATTAAACTAATAAAACTTGAACTAGAGAGGTTAAGAACACTTACTGAAGTACTTAGCACCAAAATAAAACTGAGGATAACTTCTTAGAGCTCCAAGGGTCTCCAGAGAATGAGTTTTTGATTGAAAGTTTGCAAGTTAAATGAACAAGTGAATGTACAAGGCCTTATATAGCAAAATGGAAGCTCCAAGATCTTTGCATGTGTCCCTATGATGATCCCAGATGTTACCAGGTGTCCCTATTGCATGAAAAACCATTGGCACAGTCCCTTGTATCGAATTCAGGCTTACAAAGGCGGTGGAACTGGCTGGACATGCAGCTGTCCACATTTTCTGCATCTGACAGTCGTAGGCGGGCCGCGTAAGACTTGTAAGAAGTCTACACGGGCCGCGTGGCGCTTCTGTTACCGGAAAACAACTTTCAAAGTTGGCAGTTTTGGTCCCTGGTCCATTTAAACTTTATTTAACTTTCATATATTGCACTTTTGACCCCCAAAGTTAACTTTTAAGGGCCTTAGGTCATAAACTAACCCCGTTAAGCTCCCGGTTAGTTGTACGATCACCCGAAAAGTCTTGAATTTCAATGTTGACGCATTTGATCCTTATTTCTTGGAATTAACACTTTGATTATTTATGTGCGTCGAAACTCCACGGATTTATTATCCAACATTCATGGAAGTATAAGGAAGTATCACAAAGTCTCGGAAATGTTAAAAGGTCACTCAGAGGTAATTTTAAACATGTTGACACATTTAACCCTTATGCTTTGTAAACCTTTCAATTTTAAGCACAACGACTTTCTAAGTTCGATATTTTATTTATTAAAGAATACGAACGTCGTGTGAGGTCATTCAGAGGCACAAAAAGGCATGTTGACACTTTGGATCCTTATACTTACATATTTATATTGTTTGACAACTTTAGTCCCTCAAGACCAATCCATTACACGTTTAAAGTCCATGACACGTGTCTTTATTATATTGGTCGTGATTTTACGAGGTGTTAAAGAAATTATGAAATTTATGATAACCCATTCATAGGTTAAATGGGTTTTACAAATATGATGAACACAGGAATTATGATTATCAAAAGTAGTATTACTTGATTTCTATATGATGATTTTGGTGATTGTATGCATGCTTGACATGATGTAATCGAAATATGTGATTATAATTGGCAAAAATAACAAGTT
>JARYGA010060444.1:33783-76992 GCA_030545235.1 Helianthus tuberosus | reverse complement strand
TCAAGGCTCCCTCTTGGCTCCAACAAGCTTCCAAGACCAGATTCTTGAGAGAAAAAGTCACCAAAATGCTCCAACTCCCTTCCAAATGAGCTAGAAACTCGTATTTAAGCTGCTGGGAGAATGGCACGACCATGCCACCTTTTGTCATGGTCGTGCTTGGCAAGTGTCAGAGCCACTTTCTTGAATGTTGACCAAGTATGCTACCATTTTGGGAAAAATCGCGCTCAAAAGTTCCCGAGGTGGCACGACCGTGCTCGGGCATGGTCTGGTCGTGCCAGACGATAGTGCTCGGCTATGATTCACTTATTCTCGGAAACAAACTGATCTGGGGCCAAAATTGACCTGGCACGGTCGTGCTCCTTTGATTTTTGATGGTGCTGGTGCTGGATGATGGTGCTGATCGAGGGTGCCGATGTCGAAGTGGCTGGCACGGTCGTGCTCATGGGTGGCACGGTCGTGCCATATCTGGCAGTTTGCTGGAAAGTTCCGTTTTTGCTCCATTTTTCTCCAAAAGCCTCCGTTTCATCACCGGGCCGAAGCCCGGACCTGTATTTTCACAAACAACTCAAATGAGTACCAAAATCAATGAAAATACAAAGAGTTTTCGCATAAACGGGGCGTATTTGACGTTTAAAAGATGTATAAATTCTTATACATCACATTCATTCCTCCAACATTGGCAAATCCAATCACTGATCCAATCATCCTTCAAGGATATGATCCTGCAGATGTTGTACCAGTAGCTGCAAGATATCCACTGGAATTGCACGCTGTTAAAAGCGAAATGAAACAATTCTACACAGTGGATAATGCTTCAAAAAGAAAATTCCCTTCTCTTGTTGGTTTTAGAGATCCACACAACATGGATGAATATCTAATACTCAAAGCCAGACAAGCTGAACTTCAAGCTAAATATGAATGCAAAAGGGAAAGTGATAAAGCCATCTTAAGTCGAATGCAGTTTTTGCTTACTAAGGTCAGACAATTGGAAGATTATGCAAGAGATTTGAGTAAAGAAATGTCCAATTTGCCACCAGATGCTGATCTGCAAAGAGAAATGAGAAGAGACTACCTTGACCTGATTATGAGAGAAAAATTTTATCCAGGAAAGGTTGAGCAATTTAAAGACTGGCCACTCATTGCTCTGAAACATGACAACATAATTGAAAGAATAAAGAAACATCCAGGTATGAAAAGACCTGCACCAAACTGGAGCAAATACAAACAGGCAATTGCTGATCTTACCTTGGAGTACAAGAGAAAGAAGCAAGAGTTGGTTGTAGCAAAGGTTGGTACAGCCAAAGCCATAGCAAAATGGTCAACGCAATACACTGACATGGCTTATGAAAAGCTGGAAAGAAGAAGAGAAACAGATCCAAGCCTGCCAAAGAAACCAGCTTACAAAACCAAGAATAGTGATGAATCTCAGCAGCAGGCCCTCATTTTAAAAACATTATTCACATCAACTGACACTTCCCTCATTGTTATGAATCAAAGGAAGAAGCAAAAATAAACTGATGCTGAAGATGCTGCTATTGAAGCTGTTTACATGAAAGAGGCCATAAAAAGAATGATTGAAGAGGATCCTAACTCAGAGAAATTACAGGATATTGCCAAAAGAGTTTTGAGTAGACCTCCATCACCAAACTCATCAAAAATAAAACCTCTCCCAAGAAACCCACTGAACTAAAAAATACCAAAGTGGAAGTCTGATCAAAAGACCCACGTATTGACCTTGCTCAAGTCCAGTGGTGAAGTTAAGCACATATCAAGGGAAAATGCACTTGGCCTGAGTGTAGAAGATTTACAAGATCTCCTTGAGCTTCAACTGTGTAGGGATGAGGATGATGAAGATTCCATGAACTTTGAATTATAATTCAAAGGACAAGTCAGGGAATTATTGATGAGGCAATAAAAGATCTTGAATAATGAAGTGTTTTGGCATCATCTGTTCCAGGGGGAGATTGTTGGGATTGAACCCTACAAAGGAACAGACGATAAAGCCAAAACTGGTTCAGAACAGTGGATCCTTCATAAGCAGTGTTTGTACATATCTTTCCCCTTGACTGTGGCCCTAACAACTGATAGACTCAAAGCATTGCCCTTTACAATTGCTGTTGACCCTAAATATTGATGAAGATTAAAGTACTGAAGCTCAATCTACTGCTGTGTCTCAAGTACTGCTGAAGACCAAAGCACTGCTCATGCTACAACAGTGGAATGAAGAATCAGTGTTTTGCTTATCCTTTGTATATGTAATCAGTGTTTTGTAAATCGTGGTTGTCTATGTCAGTGGTTGTAGTTTGTTAGGTGGTTAGATGTCACTTTCATGGTGACGTCGGCCAAAAATGCTCAGTGGTTGTGCTGTACTATAAATAGAACAGTACTCTGTACTGTTCCATTAGCTCTTTCCTTCTAAGTCATTCTGTACGAACAATTACTGAGCTCAGGCTGAGGGGGAGATCCGTGCATGCATGCAATTGAATTGTTTATTGTAATCAAATACAATCATCCGATTTGATGTTAAACATGTGTGCTTAAACTTTTCTTCCATTGATTGTGTTGTCAAAGTTTATTTCATTTATTCCGCTGCAATTAATCTCTAGTTCATTTCCATTTTATTTAAACAAAACACAATCTAAGAAACTCTGATCCTAACACATGCACCCCTGGTGCCACGTGTCCTATGACTCACCAGACCTATATTTTGACTCGACCAAGCTATATTCGACACGTGTCTCCTCGCGGGCCGCGAAGGCCGAAGCCAATCCTTACGCGGGCCGAGACTCGCTGTCCGATCAACACTATAAATAGAGGCTTCAGGCCTCATTTCAAACCGTTCATTTCCAAAATCTCTCTCTAACTCTCTAATAGTATAAACTCTCAGAAAATAATACCCTATAAAGCGAAGCTCTGCCTCGTTGTAAGTATTATAACCCTGATGTTACCCTACATGATTGATTTAGGGATCCGTAATGCATGTCAGGGCTCTACCCGACTCCGTCGTTGGAGTTTTGTCTCGTGTTACACCCGATTGATCTAGGATTCCGTAATGGATGTCAAGGCGATACCTGACTCAGTCATTGGAATTCTGTGTCGAGTTGTACGGTTAATGTGATTTAGGTTATTTTACTAACACTTGTGCATTGTTTAATTTTAATAGATAATAACCAAGAGAATCACCAGGAAGCTATAGTAGTATCACATAAGTAAACAATGTGAGTACATTTCTTTTATAAACTCTTTTGTAAATCTTTTATGAAAACCTCAAATGTTTTTATAAATACTTAAACAGTGATTGAATCTTTGTATTCTACAATTACTGCCGGTATGTTGGGGTTTTATATACAAAATGTGAAAGTGGTTACCATTGGACAAAGAGTTAGCTAATGAGTAATATGACCCACAAGTCTGGTGTGGATAGTACTGAATGAGTAATTGTGTAGATATAAACATTGTAATCGCTCTCAATACTGTGAAAGTTATTTAAACTATTTTGATTAAACTGGAATGCACTCGCCAGTATTTCTTACCAATAAAATGTTTTTAGAACGTGTTTCAGGTAACAAAATGTAAAAGCCAAATAGAAGCCAGTTGGAGAGCACTGAAGGCTTGGAAAAGTGGCTATAAAAGTTACCTAAATAAAACTGAGTTTTGTTTTCAATAATTTGGGTTTATCCCGAAAAATTGTCAAATGAACTTAGGTTTTCTCCCAAATATTTATTATTATAAAAGTTTGGTGTTTACTCTGATAAAAATATTTCCTAACTACGGTCCTGATGTATTCCGCTGCTAAATTAATAAACACCGATACCACTGATCTGGATCTCGCGGCACCCGCTCCCGGGATAGGGGTCGAGGGTTGCGACATATTTCCTTATTCGTATGCTATTTTATATAAGTTTTATTTATGTTCAAAACTTATTTTTTCTTATTCGTGTCTTACTTTATTGTATCAATGGTTTCTTGAAGTACTTGATAATTTAAATTCTAAATTTAATAATTACTAGACATGTGTAATACTTATGACATATATCCATCACAATAATGCTACCATAAATATTATACGAATAAGAAAACTACCATAAACGAGCGCCGCATCGCACAGGCATATATATATATATATATAGAGGGTGGGGTTCTAGAGTGAAGACTAGTGTATTTGCGTACTGAGTGAACAAATCCTGGCCATTGATCTACACACGTGTATGGTCAGGATCTCATCATCAAATCGTAAAATACACTAGTGTATTTCAACATCAAATCCTGGCCATTGATCTACACACGTGTATGGCCAGGATTAGTTCACTCAGTTCGCAAGCTACACTAGTGTTCACTCTTGAACCTAATCCTATATATACATATATACATATATATGTATATATATACATATATATATGTATATATATACATATATATATATATGTATATATATATATGTTCTCTTCTTAAAGCTAGTTCTCGCATGAACCCTACCCTATATATATATATATATATATATATATATATATATATATCTATATGTATACATGTATATATATCTATATGTATATATATCTATGTATATATGTATATATAGGGTAGGGTTCATGCGAGAACTAGCTTTAAGAAGAGAACCACGAGAACTAGGGTAGAGTTCAACCCCCCCTCCCCCCTAAAATATATATGTATATGTGTATATATATATATATATATATGTGTGTGTATATGTGTATATATATATATGTGTGTGTGTGTGTGGGTGTGTGTATATATATATAGGGTAGGGTTCATGCGAGAACTAGCTTTAAGAAGAGAACCACGAGAACTAGGGTAGAGTTCAACCCCCCCTGTATATATATATATATATATAGGGAGGGGCTCATGCGAGAACCACCCTTATTGTGAGAACCTTGAGAACCAATGTGAACACAACCTAAAATAGCTAAAAAAAACCTAAAAAAAACCTAACCCCCACCCCCCCCCCCCCCCCCCAAAAAAAAAAAACCTAAACCCCCCTCCCCCACCCCCCAAAAACCTAAACCCCCCACCCCCCCCCCCCCCCCCCTCAAGCTAAAATGCTAAAAACTAAACCCCCAAAAAACCTAAAAAAATCTAAAAAAAATCTTAAAAAATAAAAAAAAAATCTAAATTTTTTTTTTGAATTTTTTAATATTTTTATGTTAAAATCGCTACTTTTAGAAGCAAAAAAAAAATTTTTTAAATTTTTTTTTTTTTTGTTTTTTGGCTTCGAAAAGTAGCGATTTTTTTATAAAAAATATTAAAAAATTCAAAAAAAATTTTTGTGTGATTTTTAGCTATTTTTAGGCATTTTTTGTGTGTTCACATTGGTTCTAGCGGTTCTCACAATAAGAGGTGGTTCTCGCATGATCTTCTCCCTATATATATATATATATATATATAGGGCAATGCTAGACAGAAAACACTCTTTTTTTAGAAAACTCTGAAAACCCAAATCTCCCCCCATTTTTACCCAACCTCCCGACATTTTTTTTTTTTGAAAAAAAATAACACATGTAATATACATGTTTTGGCAAAAGATCAAATTCAAATAATCTTAACATACTAAACATACAAATTGAAGGAAAACCCAAAAAGAAAAGGTGGCATTTTTGTAATTACCACCAACTATCAAAGTTACAACAAAAAATACCTAAAAAACACAATTTTTTTTTAACATTTTTTATTAAAAAAATCGCTACATTTCGTTAGCAAAAAAAAAAAAAAAAATTCTGCTACTAAAAGTAGCGATTTTTTTAATAAAAAATGTTAATAAAATAAAATAAAATAAAATAAAATAATTTGTGTGTGTTTTTTTTTATTTTTTTTTAGATTTTTTTAGGTTTTTTGGGGGGTTTAGTTTTTAGCATTTTAGCTTGGGTGGGGGGGGGGGTTAGGTTTTTTTAGGTTTTTGGGGGGGTGGGGGGGGGGGGGGGGGGTAGGGTTTTTTTTTAGGGTTTTTGGGGGGGGGGGTGGGGGGTTTAGGTTTTTTTTTCGGGGGGGGGGGGGGGAGTGGTTAGGTTTTTTTAGGTATATTTGTAGAGTAACTTTGATAGTTATTGATAATTACAAAAATGTCACCTTGTCTTTTTGAGTTTTCCTTCAATTTGTATGTTTAGTATGTTAAGATTATTTGTACAAGAACTTTACCCTACATGTTTTAGAGTGTTTTGGGTAAAAAAAACAAAAAAGCGCCGAAGGGATTTTTAAAAAAAAAATAAACAAATTTCAGTGCCTAACATGTGTTGGGCAAAAAAAGACAGGAATTGCTGAATTTTTTTTTTTTTTTAAATTATCCCTTCGGCGCTTTTTTGATTTTTTTTTGGCCCAAAACTCTTAAAAGCATGTATATTACATGTGTTATTTTTTTCAAAAAAAAAAATGTCGGGAGGTGGGGTTTTCTAGGGTTTTTTATATAGATAGGGTTTTCTATATAACCCTACCCTATATATATATATGTGTGTGTGTGTGTGTATATATATATAGGGAGGGGCTCATGCGAGAACCACTCTTATTGTGAGAACCTTGAGAACCAATGTGAACACAACCTAAAATAGCTAAAAAACCTAAAAACAACCTAACCCCCACCCCCCAAGCTAAATGCTAAAAAAAACCTAACCCCCCCCCCCCCCCCCCCCCACAAAAAACCTAAACCCCCCTCCCCCACCCCCCAAAAACCTAACCCCCCCCCCCACCCCCAAGCTAAAATGCTAAAAACTAAACCCCCAAAAAACCTAAAAAAATAAAAAAAAAATCTAAAATTTTTTTTTTTGATTTTTTTAATATTTTTTAGGTTAAAATCGCTACTTTTCGAAGCCAAAATTTTTTTTTTTTTTTTGCTTCGAAAAGTAGCGATTTTTTTTATAAAAAATTCAAAAAAAAAATTTGTGTGATTTTTAACTATTTTTGGTGTGTTCACATTGGTTCTCGCGGTTCTCACAATAAGAGGTGGTTCTCGCATGATCTTCTCCCTATATATATGTGTGTGTGTGTGTGTGTGTGTGTGTGTGTGTGTGTGTGTGTGTGTGTAGGGTAGGGTTCATGCGAGGACTAGCTTTAAGAAGAGAACCACGAGAACTAGGGCAGAGTCCCCCCCCCCCCCCCCCTCCAAAAAAAGGTTATACCCCACCAAAACCCTAAATTCCTCACCTAAGCTCCCAAAAACCTAAAATACAATATTAAAAAAGAATTTACTATTTAGTTAATTTACTCTTTTCTCAAAAGTCACTTTTAATAATTTTTTACGCATGTGTAAAAAACAAATTTACACATGTGTAAATTTTCTTTATTTACGAATATATGTAAATTTAATTTCTAATACTGTATTCAAATAATAATGATAAGTGTATTTTTCTTTTTAAGAATTGTTTTTGACAAAGTTTTCACAATTTTTCAATTCGTTCTCATGGTTCTCGTAATATTTAGCGTTCTAAGATAACTCTTCCCTATACATATGTGTGTATGTGTGTGTAAATGGTTAAAAAGCGTGCGATGATGTGCAGTTTGTAGAGGTTTGTACAGTGTAGGAAAAAATAGGTGTTTTTGAAGAGGGTTTGTAAATTTGATGTGGCGCTGAGGTGATAGTTTTATTAATTTTGATGGTTTGTACATCGTATGTGCTCTTTTGGTTTAATTTTATTAAGCTTTCTAAACCGGTCGACTAATATTTACCCTATATTAATTTGCAAAAATTCTATCCCTCACGTATTAACTATTCATTTTTTCTTTGACTCTTTGACTTTTTTTCCTATTCAATTTTGTTTGATTTTTTACCTTTTATTTTATCTTTTACACTTTTAACACAATAGTTTTCGTATTTTATATAACCTTTCATAGTTTTCATCTTTTACACTTTAAACCTCGTAGTTTTCATCTTTTACATACTTGTCACAAACACTTTTTTAACCCAACACTTTTCCATTTTCAACTTTGGTCCTTGTACTTTACATCTTTTACAAATTTGCCGTTTTATGATTCGTTCAAAATATTTTTAACGTGCGTGCGATTCAACATTTTTACGTCTATTTTTTACGGTTTAACGGCTCCGTCGAAACTCGTAGGTTCTAAGCCGACTTAGTTATTCATTTCTATGTTTTACTTTTTGAGTTTTCTTTTTCGCATGCTACAGCATGGGTCAGTACCGTAACAAACCGCTTGAATTCCAATTGCGTCATCGCGTCCCGTCGAGGGGTCTAATCCCACTAGTTAATATAAAAATAAATGTAAAGTTTGAATTTAGCAATTTGTAGGGGAAGGATGGAGGGAGTCTTTTCTTTCCCATATTTGACACTGGAATGTCTTCTATGGGTTTCTCTATAACTCATTAACACATGGATTTAAATGCATTTCCTGTTACAATTCATTCTCTCTGTATACAACAATTTTAATGAAACGCATGCTCCTTTTGTAGAATCCAATTTGATGATCACTTAACAGAATTATTGTTGTTGTTTAATCAAATCGATCGAAAATGATGCAACAGGGGAGGCGGAACTTTCAGAGGATTAACAATTTGATTTCAGGTACGAGATTTGCAGGAATTCACAGGCATATCCCACAGAGCATCTGGCTGCCATTGTTCATCTGCTACACAAATGCAGCTTCTAGATCATCTTTTCGATTTCTGTTTCTCGCAGTTTCCTTGTTCATCGGCATCTGTGTTTCAGTTCGGTTGCTTGAATTCACCGTATCGGTATTTCTTCTTTTTCAGAAACCTTTTAAATTCATGTAAGGGTGTACATGGCCCGGTTCTGTCGGTTTTAGGAAAACTAAAACCGAACTGACCGTGATGGTGTTGGCCAACAGGTCAGTTTTCACAGTTTGCCGGTTCTGTTGGTTTAGTCACTTTTGCGGGTTTAGAAAAAAAATAGTTATATCATTAATTTGCATGAACTATCTACACTAACTTTATTATAAGATGTTATTATTATTTTTTCAATTTCATCTTTTTATAATATAATATGCGTCTTTAACCCATTTAGTTTTAATTCAATTTGATTATTCTCTAGTAACTTGTCTTCGTTAACTTAACAAATAAAAACTTAAAACACAAGTGTATTTAATAGTTTTTTATTATAGTATTTTTTTAACCTATACCGACATGGATACCGGTATCATCGGAACTGGTCTCTCGGTATTTATTTCTACGGTTTTTGATCGATTTAAAACACGTGTTGCATCCTTCGATTTTTGGTAATGTAAACAACACCTAGTATCGGTACTGGTACCGTGCCAGTGTCTTAACATACCAAACTGATCCTGAACTTGCTGACTTTTTTCGGTTTGGGTGGTTAGACGGTTTATCAACATTCCTAATCTCGACTTTTGTTTTGATTTGATTGTTGTGTGTACCAGCCAACAGCTCAAAATTTCGAGAGCTCAATCGTTACAATCCACGACAAAATCGAAATCCCACTCAACTGCTCGATGGGGAATCACACTCAAACATGCCCCAACAATTATTACCCAAAAAACTTTGCGTATGAACAACAATCAGGACTCCCACACATGTGTCCGGATTTCTTCCGTTGGATTCATGAAGATCTACGGCCATGGAGTGCGACTGGGATAACCCAAGAATCCGTCGAAAGGGCTAAAGGAGTGGCTGATTTTCGATTTGTAGTATTAAACGGAACGGCTTATATTGAGCATTATAAGAAATCTGTTGATACAAGAGATGTTTTCACAATATGGGGATTGTTACAGTTGCTAAGAAGGTACCCGGGTAAGGTGCCCGATTTGGATATTATGTTCGAATGCTTCGATTTTCCACGGGTTCCAAAGAAGGACTACAGGCAGCTGAATTCCGCGGTGGTTCCACCACCGTTGTTTGGTTATTGTGGCGATGATGATTCGTTCGATATTGTTTTTCCGGATTGGTCCTTTTGGGGATGGTAAGTGATCTTTATTGTCACGTTGTAATAACATTTATGCTAGAGGTTGCGGGGTGTTTGGCCTATATGAACAAATATTCTAGACGTAACGGCTTAATAAATAGTGTAAACTATGGTAAAGCCCAATAGGTTAAGCGAGATACATAAGGGCATGACTTCAGGCCAAATGGGTCAAGCCTTGATTAATGGCTCAAATTCATGACTTCAGGCCAAATGGGTCAACCCTTGATTAATGGCTCAAATTCATGACTTCAGGACAAATGGGTCAAGCCTTGATTAATGGCTCAAATTCATG
Source organism: Helianthus tuberosus (assembly GCA_030545235.1). Lineage (NCBI taxonomy): Eukaryota > Viridiplantae > Streptophyta > Magnoliopsida > Asterales > Asteraceae > Helianthus > Helianthus tuberosus. The sequence continues at coordinate 66,804 of JARYGA010060444.1, read as the reverse complement.
ACTTCAGGCCAAATGGGTCAAGCCTTGATTAATGGCTCAAATTCATGACTTCAGGACAAATGGGTCAAGCCTTGATTCATTAATATGTAGTTAATAAAACTATTTTGACAAAATATTCAAGGCCCAGATTTAATATTTTGGCCACTTTTTAGGCCCAAACATTTCAAACCCATATGCAAAACCAAAAACTGACCCCAAAACAAACCAAACACATACTTAAAAATGAAAATTGAACAAAAATTCCATTTTTGGTTTGAGCACAAAACCGACTCATGCACACCCGTATCATCCTGGCTTGTTTTAGTTTGTGTGATTGGGTAGGTTTCTCTAACATTGATCTTGAATCTTTGTCGCAGGGCCGAAATAAATATAAAACCATGGGATTTATTGTTAAAGGATCTTGAAGAAGGCAACAAAAGGATGGAGTGGATAGACAGAGAGCCATATGCTTACTGGAAGGGAAATCCAAATGTTGCCCAACACAGGAAGGATCTCCTTACATGCAATGTTTCCGACACCAACGACTGGAATGCTCGTCTCTATATTCAGGTTTACTTTTATTTATAAACGTTACTTTTAACTAGAGGTGTCAGTTTCGACCCAGTTAACTTTAATTAGTCAAATCAATAATGTGACCTAAAAGAAGCTGAATTAGAAGTTAAATATTTTATTATGGTAATTATAATGAACATGTTAAATATTATACATAATTGGGAAAAAAGTGTTAATGTGTCAACCCATCCCGATCTGAAATTCATATTGCAATACCACCCGTTTCGAATATTAGGGACCAAAGAAACTTGATTCCAAAATTTAGATAACAAATCGACAAATGTGTATTTTAATTTATTATAATAAATTATTAGTCTGTTTTTTGAACGACCGACAAAGCCCGATCACCAGGGTAAATGTGTAAACCCACGGACAAAAGGTCACTCATGCCCACGAACACATGCAAGTGATCTGGCCCGCCACCATTCCAAAGGAAACTAACCCCCCAAAGGCCCACTATGGTAAAACCCCTAGTTCAACCCAAAGCATTTTGCTCCAGACGAGACCCGAACCCATGATCTCCACATTGAAAGGTCATGAAGCTGGTAAAGCACCAGAAGACCATTGGAAATTTATTAGCTTGTTACAATATCCTATTTTTTTTTCTATATAGATATAGGTTTTACATGATTTGTTAACCATCTACCATCCAGGACTGGGTTCAAGAATCAAAGCAGGGTTTCAAGGGATCAAACTTGGCTGACCAATGCACCCACAGGCAAGAACAGTTAATCTTTTGGCATCATATTGTTTTCAAGAATTACTTCTCAAATATATTCTTGCAGATTTAAAATTTATATCGAGGGATCGGCATGGTCCGTGAGTGAGAAATACATTCTTGCGTGTGACTCGGCAACCTTATTGGTCACACCCCATTACTATGATTTCTTCACGAGAGGGTTGATGCCCGGCTTCCATTACTGGCCCGTTAGGATGGATGACAAGTGTAGATCTATAAAGTTTGCTGTTGAATGGGGCAACAATCACGAGCAACAGGTATAATATATATGGGTTAGGTGAATTGGGTAACACGTTGTCACTCGAAAAGGTTAACTTTTGCATGGGTCAAAACGGGTTGGTTGACCTGAAACAGTTTTTGTCCGGAAATTATCACATTTAAGAGGTTTTATGCAGCAAAAACGCATTTTGGGCTACTTTCAACCCGTTTCACTTGCTGACGTATTATTTATAAAACATAACCTGAACCGACTTGTTGTAAGCAAACGGGTCACATTATCTATGTAACTTCATGACAGGCAAAAGCAATGGGAAAGGCAGCAAGTAGCTTCATTCAAGAAGATATGAAAATGGATCATGTATATGACTACATGTTTCATCTTTTAACCGCATATTCAAAGCTCATGAAATACAAGCCAACAGTACCTCCAAACGCAGTTGAACTTTGTTCAGAGACAATGGCTTGCACTTCAGAAGGTTTTTCAAGGCAATTCATGGAGGAATCTACTGTAAAAGGCCCTGCAGATACTAGCCCCTGCATCATGCAACCCCCTTATGACCCGCAAACTCTCAACTCTATACTTGATACAAAACTCAACTCAATTAAACAAGTTGAAAATTGGGAAAAACAATACTTTGAACAAATGAACCAAGAATAACGATTTAGTTGGTTTTGGAGAGTAGAGTACGCGTTGTATGTTGTATATAAACAAAGTGGCCCGTTACAGGAAATATCTAATGCTATGGCTTTCTTATAGTTTCTTATCTTGTATTGTTCTTATAAAACTCGTTCACGCTGTTAGTAACATATAGTAAAAGCATCTTACTATCTTAGTCAATGTAATTTTTTTTTAATTTTACGAGTATCCGTTACCAGAAAACTCAAGCTACATACAAGTATAACACATACAACCTATGCAGTTAATGCAGTCTAACATCAAATAGCGGTTAGGGGCTGATATTTGAGATATAGGGTTAACGTGGTAGGATATTGGTAATTATATATATAAAACGCAAAACATATATAATGTTATTTTAATATCAAAAATCAAAACTCAAAAGACATGATCTAATCATAAGCCATGAAATCTTCCTCCGAGTCCACGTCAGGCATCTAAAATAACAGTCAAATATCGGTCTAATAGCGCCGATAATAGTGATTCCACTATTCTGGACCTCTACCTTGTAAGGCCTGATAACTCCTATCCCACCACCGCTATCGACTGCTTAGCGTACATGATACAACACTGGAATCAAACAGGAAACCCTAGATCATAAACAAAGAACTACAAATCAATATCCTCCCGATCTCGAAACTCAAGAAAGCATCAATGCACGCATACTGCACCTGTGCAGGCATAAGCCACCGATTATCCCAACCACTCATCGTAACTTTCTTAGGCTTGTTTATCTCCAACCCAAGAACAATACTCGCCAGTCGCTTCAACCCAGAACTCTTAAGCTCCTTGACACCATACACCATTGCCGCCAACGTCCTTAAATCCACAGTCCTACCAACCCTCAGGTAATAATGCTTCATCAGCTTCGCAACATCTTCATCAATTCCGACACCAACAAACGTGTAGTTAGGGTTCGCAAGGAAGTTCAATAGCGAATAAGGGATTATGGGTGAGTGAAGTATTTGAAAAATGAGGCACCGGTTTCCAGCACACAGTTGGATGGTAGCTATCGGGTTTTCGCGGTTCCGGATATGGTTAGGACGCCACTCGACGTCTAGCCCGAAAAGCAGCGGACCGTCGTGGTGCTGTTCGGTATCGATTATCCAGTTGTCTACGGTGGATGATTCGGTGGTGACTATGGTGGAGATGGTGGTTTGGAAGAATGTGACGTCATAGAGTTTGTAGGTGTTGTCATCAAGTTGGTATTGGAGGATTTTGATCGTCATTGGTGGATTGTTGAATTAATTGGAATCACTGAATAAAGCATATGGAATTTGATCATAAGTTATTGATTGCGGTAATGAATAAAGCCCTAATTTATCTATGAGCCCCAAATTTTATCAGGTTGTAATAGTTTATGAGGATACAGATTATTTTGGGCAAAATCATCAAAAGAAAACTAATTCTGAAACGAGAAATTGAAGATACCTGTAACTGTTTTTAGGGCACGGATCGTCCGTCCTCCGGAACGATGATTGGGCGTCCAGATCAAACCATCATTATGGTTGTTATATTTTTAATGTTTGTATCGAATTGCAATGGATAGCCTTTAACTTTAATAATTACAGTCACAGGGTGAGATACAATAAGAAGTTTATTTGGCTAAGAAGGTTAGGAAGTGATCTTGATCATCCATTTAGTTATTCAAGGGCTAAGATTAAATGATGAAAATTGAAGGGAAGAAAAGAGGCACGTGAGTTTGTTTAGGAGTATTCTAGTCAATGCAAGGCAATAGTTTCTCTCTCCTCCAATCCCCCCCCCCCCAATTTTTTAAACGTTAATAACTCTTTCATACGACATTATTATTTTTTTTTATAAAAATTGCACCAAAAAAACGAGCGTTTTTTTAATCTTTAAAACGAGTATACTATTGCTATATTTTCAAAAAAAAAAAAATTAAAAACCCAGTTGCGTAAAACGCAATAGAAAAACCCCCAGTTACGTAAAACGCAATGAAAAAAAACCTAAAAAATGACATTTTTCTAAAACGCAATGCACAAAAAACACAAAGAAATGTCTTATTTGCAAAACGCAATGGCCAGAAAACACAAAGAAATGTCTTATTTCTAAAACGCAATAGCCTAAAAACTCAAAAGAAAATGTACTTTCTAAAACGCAATGGACTAAAAACACATAAAAATTTGTTTTTACCTAAAACGCAATACACCAAAAACACATACAAATGTCTTATTTCTAAAACGCAATGGCCAGAAAACACTTAAAATGTATGTTTTCTAAAACGCAATGGACTGAAAACACATAAAAAGGTGTTTTACCTAAAACGCAATGCACCAAAAACACAAAAAAATGTCTTATTTGTAAAACGCAATGACCTAGAAAACACTTAAAAATGACTCATTCTAAAACGCAATTGCCTAAAAAACAAAAGAAAGTGTTCTCTGTAAAACGCAATGGACTGAAAACACCTAAAAAAAGTGTTTTACCTAAAACGCAATGCACCAAAAACACTTCAAGAATGTGTTTTTCTAAAACGCAATGGCCAGAAAACACATAAAAATGTTTTAGTTCTAAAACGCAATTGCCTAAAAACACCAAAGAAAGTGTTCTCTCTAAAACGCATTGAACCATGACAATAGTTTTGCCTGTGCTGTGAATTGTCTGTGCTGTGAACTGTCTGAAACAATGCAGTTTACGAATGCAGTTTCCAGAGGCAAGTGTTCTCCCTTGGAGCCCGCCAGGGGCTGCCGCCCCTGGGACCCCGCTACCAGGGGCGCTGCCCCCGGACCCCCGCCAAAATCGTAAAACGCAATGACTAAATCAAAAACCCATATCTTAAAAATGAAATTAAAGAATTTCTTACATGGATCGAAGTGATTTCTTCAACAATTGACGAATTTTGAATGATTGAAACACTTATCGACGCTCGAATCGAACGGATCGAGTGATTATCTTCAAAATCACCGGAAAAAACGAGATTTTGTATGAAATTAAACTGGGTTTTCTTTAAAAAAAAGCTGAAGAACACGTTGATCGGGTGTTTGAATAATTGATTGGTGATGAAAATCGCACTATAATGTAGTGATTATTAAGATAGAAAGTGAAGAAATGGTTGAAGATGGTGGGTTTGAATTTCTGGGTTTTGAAAAGCAAGAAGAAAGGGTTAAATTGACTAAAATACCCTTTTTCTTTATTTTAAATGTTGTCAGATGTACTAATCCTATTGCTTCCTACACTTCCTAGCCAAAATAAACTTCATATTTGATCCTTTCCCTACAGTCACAATCCTTTATATGGAAAACTCGTTACACCTTTGGTCCTTTAACACTAACTAGGCTAGAATTTTCAGTTAAGTCAGAACATGTGTCTTATACATGAGGGTATAATTGTCTTTTTATATTATTATTTAAAAAAATACTTTAAGAAATTAATATATATGATTATTCTCATCAATCCCAAAAATCACCATCTAAACCCACCTGTGCATCAACAATCCCAAAATTCACCATCAAAACCCAAATTTCACAATCAAAACCCACATGTTCATCATCAATCCCACCTGTTCATCATCTTCCCCCACCCACCTGTTCATCATCAATCCCACCTGTTCATCATCTTCCCCCACCCACCTGTTCATCATCAATCCCAAAGTTCACCATCAAAACCCAAAATTCATCTGAATGCTTCATCTCGACGACAACCTCCATGTCGTCAACGACTATTTTCAGATCAACAACGTGGTGATGGGGGTTTCGCGGTGGTCGTCGGATTTGTGGCGATGGGGGTTCTATGATGGTCCTCAGATCTGTGGTGAGTCGTCGCATCAATGGCGGTGGTGTTTTGTGGTGGTCCTCCGAGCTATGAGTGTCGTGACGAGTTCATTCATGTGAGATTGAACGGTCACAACCTGATTGAACATCTTTAACGTGTGTTGTATCAGAACTGAAATTGCTCTGTTTATGAGTATTTTTACAAACTCTTCTACCATTAATGGTTATTATCAAGCTCTGAGGTTGAGTGGAGCAGGAATGCAGGTTATGAAATGGCACTACAAGGAGGAAAAGACTATTGATGAATTTGACTTGGTCCATGTACTCGTTTTCTTTCTTTTCTTTTTTTTTTTTTAATTTATGAAATCTTGTTTGTACAGGATAACTAAGCATATGATTTATCAAAGTAAGCATTTGTGCAACAATATATTTGTAAACCCAGGACAAAATAGTTATAAATGTTTTAGGGTCTAGGGTTTCAAAATTTTGCTTAATTTGAGAAGGAATCTAGGTTTTTGAAAGGATAATTTAGGGAAGATGCCGGAGATTGAGGATGAAAAAATGATGACGTAACAGTGTTTGCGTATCAGATTTTATGTTTTTAGGCGGGGAGGTGGTGGTGGGTGGTGGTTGGTGATGGTGGTGGCTTGTTGATGGTGGTAGTGGTGGAGATTTGTTGAAGAGAAAAAGAGAAAGATGGCTCAGAGAAGAGATAGGATTTTCTAAAAAAAATGAGTGAAATTACTAATCTACCCTCATGTGCAAGGTACATGTTCTGACTTAACTGAAACATTTAACTTGGTTAGTGTTAAAGGATGAAAGGTGTAACGAGTTTTCCATATAAAGGATTGTGACTGTAATTATTAAAGTTAAAGGTTATCCATTGCAATTTGATACAAACATAAAGGACGAAAAGTGTAATTTACCTTATTTTTTTAAGAGTTAGGGGATGTTTGGCCTAGCTTTTTTAATAAAGCTTATAGTATTTTTTTAGTTTTTTTTTTACAAAATAAGATTAACTTGGTGTTTGGTTTAGCTTTTTAAGCTTATGCTAATTAACTTATATAAGCTAATTTGAAAAAGCTTATTTGAAGATAGTTTTTTAGCTTATTTGAAAAAGCTTATTGGTATAAGGGTGTAAGTTACTCAAATGAAAGAAAATAAGCTACTACTTTAAAATATAAGCATAAGCCCAAAAATAAAAGCTAGCCCAAACACCCCTTTAATGGCTCGAATGCTCTCTCTCTCTCTGTGGTTTTTCACTTTAGTCCTCATCTTTTTAAAATAGTATTTTTGCTTCTTATGGTTTGCTCACTTATTACTTGGATAGTCCCTATCCAAATTTGAACCTACGTGTTTAATTAGTGTTAACCTTCCTAATCACGTTCTAAACATCCTTCAAAATTGAGAGTTTCTAAAGAAAATGGGAACCGTGTTTATCACTGCCTCTTGTCACACCCCAACCGATGGCGGAAACATCAGAGTGAGACGAATGAGATTGCTCAAAACATCATAACATACTATAATATGGAAATAATTAAGAGATCAAAAGTTTATTTCCTTAGTTCACTACTAACTTCAAAGATACAATCCTTTTGAAAGGAAAGTACACAATTTGCAATTTAACATGACTAACAAAAAGGAAATACATAAAGTAAAGTTTGGGTGCGTTTATAATCCACCCTAAATAGTTTTTCCGATCATCATCATCATCATCATCAATTTCCTGTAACATGTATTAAAATATATGTCAACACAAAAGGTCGGTGAGCATACAAGTTTGATTTACATAGCATACGTATAAAGTCTCAAATCCAACATGGCAATTTGTATACTAAGTTACGTATCATACTAGCATGCAAAACTATATGTCAAACCAAAGTGTCCACTAGCGTAATCTTATCATTGCAATGAATAAGGCCGTAAAGAATGATTACTTAACATTGACCCCAAAACGAGCGGTGTGTTACTCCTATAGCGCTATACATGTTAAGGTAGGCTCGCGAAGTTAATGACAATAGGTTGTATGAATGTATTCTAGCATGTATAAAATTCACATATAACAAGTAGCATGTTTTAAATGGACTGAATTTTTACATAAGATTGATTGTGTATATTTTTTGAATTTACTAGGTTTTACATGTTACACACAAAAGTGGTTTAAAACAAAAGAGGGTTAAGTATACTCACGGTTTGCAAATGCTTTCCACAAAGTGGGTCTTGATTAATTTGAAGGATGGAACACCAAGGTTATCCTAAAATGATAAACAAAGGTGTCTGAGTTTATGGATTCGATGATGGAATGGATTCGAGAATTTTACCAATATGAAATTACACAAAAATCTATCTTGTTAGAACACTAATTTGGACACCATAGTGATTGACGTTCTTCATGAGTTTTACACTCATTAGAAGTCCAAAGTAAGAAATTTCCATACTTAGATAGGATTCCACCTTAACACATGATATTCAACCATGGATTGGTTGTTATCATGGTTCAGTTTTGGATTTATATATATATATGTGTGTGTGTGTGTGTGTGTGTGTGTGTGTGTATGGTTATAACTTAAGTCCAAGTCATAGATTGTCAAGTATGGTCATGCATGGGTTGAATGAATCCATTAAACCTTTTGTTCATCAATGCACAAATCATCACATGGATGATTCGGATGACCATGAATCATGAGTACAAGAACGTAAATACAAGTATCTAAGACATCTATTAACCTAAACAACCAAGTGACTTAACTAGACGAGTACATTCCAAACATGGATAGTGTTTGGACTAGTCTTGTTCACTTTGTTACTTGGAATTTGTTAAATGACTTAGAAAGTGAGTTTAACACCTATCATTTCTCGAACAGACCTCAATCGAACCTATCCAATCAGTGGGATTTGTGGCAACTTGAAGATGTTCAAGAAATAAAGTAGAATGAACAATGTTTTGATAAGTTTAATAAAAACAAAATTTTAAACCTAACTTTGGGCCTCAAAATGGTGATGTTCCAACTTAGTTCATGGTAAACTTGTGGAAACATTCCTAGAGGTTACCCAAGTGGAAAGAAGCAAGAATTCATGAAGAAGAGAAAGAGGAGGTGAGTTGAAAGCTCACTTTTGTCACACCCTGACTTTTGCGGAAGCGTGATTTGGTGTGAATTGCTTAATATCATTGCATTCAACCATAACAAACAACTATATGATACAACCAAGATGTTCATCCATAGATAGTTTTCAAAATAATACAACCGTCATTGTTTAACATCAAACTAAGACTTTAAGTTTAGAACACATGGCTATCAAAGCTTAAAGTTCCATACTGGACTTCACAAAGACATAACCCAAACCCTTCGACCTCGGATGCCACCTTTTATTAGAGACTTGACTTGTAAACTCCAACGCCCGCCAGATCCATACTTAATTTCCTGAAATACATGCCGTTTGAAAACATCAACAAAAGTTGAGCGAGTTCATGTGTGTGTTTGTGAATAAACCTTTGAAACATTTGTAAGTATGTTTGTATGTACTTGAAAACCCGGTATGAAAGCAACAAGGAAACAGATCACCAATGGTTTGCAAGGCCATTGATATGTGTGAAGTGATGCAGGAAAACTCAAACCTGGCGGATTTGTCATTAAGACATAGTCACCACATGGTCCACTCGACGGACTCATGGGTGGGGCTCGCTACACCCAAATAGATCTATCACTTATGTCCATCGGTCCTACAAAGAGGATTAATGGCCTTAAGCGTCATACCCACCACTCACATGATCTAGCAGTACCCTTCCTTAGCTAACCATACCAAATAACAACGTTTATAAACAGTTTGTAACATGAACTTCACCCCCGAAGTTATAAAACCGAAAGCAGTTAAAAGAAAAAGGGGTCATGAACTCACAGTTTTGCGTTCCTTGTATCCGATGTAACTCAAAGCTTCCTCTAGAACGCACGACTACCTACATGCGTACTACGGTCCATTAGACGAGCGGGTCGTGCCTTGACTTAGTATTGATTAGTGTCTTTGAGTTACGTTTCAAAGTGTCTTCATTATTATTCCAAGTATATAATTATTTGTTAAAATAATTAATATTCTAACTTAAATTACATTTATTAAATTTTGGAATAATTGTTAAAACAATATATATTAACTTAATACTTCCCAAATATTTATACTCGTATTTCCTTCCCAAGGATGGGGTATCTTATACTTGTATATTTTGCCATGTATTAGGGTCGTATTCCGGTGTGTATTTATACGTATGAGAATACGTATTTTTATTGTATTCATTAAGTATTCTTATACTTAATTTCGTATTAATTTTTCCGGAATATTATCCTTAATAAGAGTTCACCATATCCTTAACAAGAGTTCACCAATATATTCCAAAATTACATTTTAAGAAATATTATTTATAATTTTCATTTGGCAAAAATATGTGTATTTTCATATAAGTTCCAAAAATAATATATTTTCAAGTCTAACTAAGAAAATATATATAAACTTATTTTTCTCCAAAAATGATATATTTTATATTTATTTGAGAAAATATATCTTTCACCCCAAAAATATTGTATTTCGTGTTTGTGTAAGAAAATATATATTTCTTAAAAATAATATATATCTTCTAAAAATCTCAAGAAAAATGTATATTTTTACTTGCCCAAAGATAATATATTTCCTTCTTGTCAAAAGTTATGAAATATTTTGTAGTAATCATGAAAATCCCATTTTCATTCCCTTGATGTCCAAAATATTATTTACCAAAATATACACATGAAAAATATTTCCGGAATATTTTGTGAGTTATATTCATTTGTTCGGTTTTACCGGTATTTTGGGTATTCTTGTATATTCATATTCTTAGAATTTTGGTAATATTTTGGATGGTAATTCTTGGTAGTTTGATGAGTTATATCATTTCAAATCCAAAAATAATATAACTAATACACATAATATACAAATAATCACACACATGGTGCCTTCTAAATATATATTTCCTAAATACATATTTCATCACTTTTATTTGTAAAAACAAACCTCCAATATTTATAATTTTTGTAACAAAAATTATGGCAAAGTTTATGTAAAACTCCATGGTTTAGAATATACTTGTAAATATTTGTTTAGAAATATTTTTCTAAGTGTTTAATCTTTAGAAAATTTTTGCCAAAGTTTCCCCTAAAAATGGAGGTTTCCCATGTTTTCAAAACATGTGTTTATTTTCTTTTCAACATCAAAACAATTTTCCAACAACAATCATCAACAATATACACTAATTTTCCATATGAACATCATGATGAACTTGACTCTTGTTGAAAATGTGTAGTCTTCTAGATCTACACTTTACATAAGATGATCTTTCCAAAAATTAAGCGTTCTTGAGTATTTTAACAGACTTTTATGAAACTTTATTTTACTAACCAACTCTTCCATGAGTTTAATGGTCTTTAAAGTTTGTAAATCATGTTCTAAAACCACTTTTATGTTTATTAGAAAGATCATAATTTTTAACATTATGTTTAACCATGGATCTTTCAAGATCCATGCTTAATATCTTTAGATCTTTCAAAAACAAGCTTTATGTTAAATTTTTAAAAAACTTTACATGAATTTTAGTTTCAAAAATTTGTTCTACACACACTTTATTACTTCAAGATTACAAGTTTATGCATAAAAATTCATATTTCAAGTTCACATTATGCTTCATTTGTTCATCTTCAAGTTTATCCATGGATCCTTCAAGATCCATGCTTAAACTTGGTAGATCCAAGCTTTAACATACTTGATCTAATCATAAACACAAGGTATAACACCAACAACATCATTACATACACCAAAAATCCATGTAATCACTTATTTTCTTCATGAATATGTTAGATCTTTTCATTTTTAACATTAGAAGTTAAGTTGTTTAGATGGTGAAACTTGTACATAACATAAACATGAATTAAATTAGTGATCAAGGAGCTTACTACTAGCTCTAATGGCGAGGGAAGTGACACAAGCATGAAGATGATGAACAAGAAAGAAATCAAGTGGTTAAAAGCTCCAAAGTGAGGTCCTTCCACTTCTAGCACCATACACCTTCTTAGATGGCCTCCACACACCTCTAGACCACATTGGATTGTGAGGTTGAAGCTCGAAAATGGTTGGTTGTGTGTGGGAGTAATGAGCCGTGAGCAAGAGGGAGCCAAAGGAAGAAGATGAAATTTTTAAGGAATGATGGACAATGTGAATTTACTAAGGGTCTTATAGAAAAAGTTCCAACATAATCTTCCTATGGGATCTCATGCACTAAATTAGGGGGACAAGCTTAAATAAAATATTCAAAAGGTGTGTGGGGCCCATAGGGGCCGGATTTGGTGAGGGGGGAAAATGTAAATTTTTGGAAGTTAGGGGTTTAAAGTGCAAACTAGAAGGTTTAAGTATGTTTAAGTGTGTTTAGGTGTTTTTATGATTTTTAAGGTGTTCTACCACCAATACTATCTTAATATCATAAAAACATTACTTTCTAGACAAATTTTGATGTCCCAGTTATTCTCCGGTTGTTCGGTTCGTTACGGTTCATTAAAGTGCTGAATTGCGTAGTTTCATGAGGTATGAAGCACCTTTTATGGCAGTTTCAATTCCCAACGCGTTGTAAGTTATTTTGGACAATAAAACATAAATTTTGCATCATATTATTGTGTTAAATAGCTGAATTGTGCTGATTTATGCTGAATTCTGTAGTTTATGTAAGTTTTAGGCACTTTCCGGCACTTAAACTATCACTAGGAAGGCAGTTTTGTGATCCTTACTTTCCTACACACTATACTAGTGTGATACTTGGTTTCTGGCCCATTCTAGGTCTCAATATCATATCTATCTATGTTCTGAATTCTGTCAGCATTTTTCTGATTTGTCTGATAACTGTGCTAACCGTGTTTCGTGCATCATTTCAATCAATGATGTTTGCATGCAATAATGTTATGTCATTTGCAATATATGATGCACATGTATGTATGGTAACAATAATCAGAAAGCAATTCAAGTCATAAATTGTAAATCAACATAGTCATTAATCATTGATTATTGTCTAATTAATTATACGGATGCATGCAAATTTGACAGTCGTCACATTCTCCCCCTATTAAGAAAATTTTGTCCTCGAAATTTAATCTACATTAAATCCTTAGGGTTACCTTATGCGTGTATAGATATGAATAATACCAAAGTATTTAACCACGAAATCGAATCAAAACTTATTCGAATCAGGTGAATACAAGGACATATTACACAACAAGAACCCAATGGTTACAAGGTATGTGTTCCAGAATTTGATTTCAAAGGACACGAGATGTATAGATGTATAATCTAGTGTAACTTGGTTAACATGGGTGCAGCAAAGGAGTTTCTACCAATAGAATTTCAAACAATCGATCACAATATGCAAATGAGTTTTCAGAAACAATAGCATCCGCTATATGAACTCAAAATCAACAACTCGAATATGATAGTAACATGAAAATGATATGTCAACTTTCGAATAAGTAAATGGTTAAGATTAGTGTGTTGACATTCTTGAATTGCGAAAATACACCGAAATGAAATACAATCGAATCTGGTGTGTCATTGTCTTAATTCGTAGTTGCATTAGGAATGTTTAAATGATAAGTCAAACACAAGTAGGTGTAGTTTCGTGTGAAACGGTTGACCATAATTAGCACAAGCTACAAGTTTACACCGACACCACAAGGTGTCGTAATGACATAATTCAATAATAGCGGTGACTGAATAAGTCCACCGTGTTTGAAATCAAATGAAAGTGTAATGAAGCAATCCTGAGAATTTGATTCAAATGACATCGTAGGATTTTTCAATTGAATATAGAACATCAAAGAGCTACTGTTTCCGATCGAAGATGAAAAAGTAATAAGTACCGCAAGGCATTCGATCGATAATGAAAGAATCGTTAGGAGGTACACTGGGATGTAAAATGAACTTATGTACCATTGTCTTGACACACAACTGTGTTAAGACTGCTTTAATCATGATGAGTCAAAACGGATTTAGAGCAAGTCAATAAATAAACAATTAAATCCGTGTATGAGATGTGTAACCGAGATTAATGCAAGCTTTAATTTTAGTGAAAACATCACTACAAGGTGTCGAAACTAACAAACGTTTTAAGGGAGCCATAGACCAAGCAAGTCTACTGCGACTTAGATCAAATGAAATGCTTGCAAAAACGAATTTGAATATGATGCTCTCAATACATCATATGGTGTCTTGAATTGAAGATGGGAAATGGACAAGTTCAAGCAATTGAGCTTGGTTTCAACGTAAACTGACGATAAACGTATGTATCGACAAGGGGATTTCGGCATGGTTACAATGATAAACCATGTATGTAGCTTGAAAGAAAAGAAGTTTCAAGAAGGTTTTGTTGACTCAACCTCAAGGAGTTAATACTTACAATAATGCAGAATATCCGAGTCACAAGGCAATAATCGGATATAACGAAATAATGTTTGTAACTTTGATGAAAACGATCATTTGAAGGAAGCCACATGCGTAACAAGCGATTGCATGTGTGTCATATGAATTTCCAAGAAATGAAACAATGAGTATTCGTTATAATGAAGAAATGATCAAGTATCGAGACAAAGGAGTGTTCGCTTTAATGAAGAAAATTGTTATGATGCAACTATCATAAGGAGAAGTAGAGATGCAAAATTATACTTGTTAGAAGCAAAAGTGGAAATTTCAATGTAAGAATTTAGAGTATTTCAGTTCGGTTAACTAGAATAGCATATACGACAGAATAATGGGGTTTGCCGAGTTAATAGACGCGGTTCCTAAGTGAAAACCTTTAATGAGTTTTGACCTAAGTTCCCGTAGGTCCTAAGTACATGTTTTCTAGGTTCTCAAAGTTTCGCATCCTGTGTATAACTGTTTTGTGCATCGTGTAGAAAACACCATATTAGTGTATGATTAAAACAAGTTGTTGACAAATCTTGCATCCCAGAAGGCGCAAGTCGATAAGGTGTCTTAGCTACAGGCGCGGCGCCTGGAACCTAGTCAATGTGGAACTCGACTTGTCGTTGAGGAGGTAATCCTGGCAATTCTTCGGGGAAGACTTCAGGATATTCCCTTACCTTAGGGGATATCTTCGAACTTAGGTTCTTCGGCTTCTTTGTCCACGACACGAGCCAAGAAGGTAATACACCTTTTACGCAAAAACTTTCGTGCCTTCAAACAACTAATATTTTGTAGAGGCGTATCCTGCTTCTCCCCATGAATCACGATCGTCTCTTCATTCGCCATCGGGCTGCGGAAAAATCTTCTCATGGTAAACAATCTCTGCACGATTACTCGACAACCAATCCATCCCATTTACGACGTTGAAGCTTCCTAGTTTAACTGGCAAAAGATCTATCGAAAACTCACGTTCTCCGAGTTCTATCACACAGCCTCTAATTACTTCGTTGGCATCCCACTAGCTTCCCATTAGCTAGTTCCATCGAGTACAGGATATCTACTTACTTTCTACTAAACCAAGTATATTCTTAAACTCCAGAGATATGAAGCTAAAATCGACACTAGTATATAACGGTGCAGATGCAAAACGTTGACTAATAGGGGACGTACCGATAACCACGTTTGGATCCTGGCATGCTTCCCTAGCTCCGGTGTTGAGCTTTCATCCATGTGCCTGAGTATTTTTAGGGCAGTATTTTCTGAAATGCTTTTTGTTTCCACAGTTAAAACAACCTTGAGCGCGTTTTTGTTTGTCACTCTTCCTGCCTTGATAGTTGTTGTTGTCGTCGTTTCCTTCGTGATTCTTGCTGCCATCTTGGTCTTCATTTCCACGTTCAGTACCATGCCTACAAGTCTCCTTGACATGCCCTCTCTTGCCACAGATATCACATTTTCCATATTTACATCGCCCGATATGATAACATAGGCAATTGTCGCACTTAGGTAGGATACCCATGTACTCTTTTCCCTTTTTGGCCTTCTTCTTATTACTCGCCCGAGTACCCTTCTTGAAATTTGCAAACTTCTTCTTGTTATCTCCAGATGGCTCCACAGGATTCTCCCTTTTCTCCTCTGAGGTGGAAAATTTTCCCAGTCTAACCGCTTCCTCAGTGAGCGCCACACTTAAGTCGATAGCATCGGTAATCGTCGGAGGTTTAGATGTTGTCACCATGCTTAGAATCGGAGATGGCAATCCCCAGATGAAGCGTTCGCTCTTCTTAAATTCTGGTTCCACCAGACGTGGAGCAACTTGTGATAAATCGTGAAATCTCTGCACATACTCGGCTATCTTTGGACCTTCCATTTTCAAGTTCTAGAATTCAGTTTCCAGCTTCTGGACTTCTGCTCTCGAGCAATATCTCTTACGCATTAGCTCTTTCAGTTCGTCCCACGTCAAAGGATACGCAGCAGTCTCGCCCAACGTCTGAACCTGAAGGTTTCACCATGACAGAGCCCCATCTTGAAACAGTCCAGATATGTACGTGACCTGATGCTCTGGGGACGCAAAACATAATCCGTCTTCTCAACCCAGTGCACGAAGGCTATGGCACCCCCATTTCCGTCAAAATCCCGGGGCTTGCAGCTCAAGAATTGCTTGTAGGTGCAGTCTGCGGCATAAGCAACATCATTCACATAAGGCATTAGCAATGCACACTTAGAAATGTCCGAACATTTTGTAATGTGTCTTAAGTGCCTAAACATTACCGTTGGGTGGGTTATTTCCTGAGGTACCTCCGCTGTGTTCCGAGCGAAGGGCCTCGTGCTGTGCAATGGCTTGTGAGATGCGCTCTTGTAATTCTGCCTCTGTCGTCGGTAGAGGGTTGTTGGTATCGATGCTCCCTTGAAGCGACATCTTCTAAGAAGAAGATCGGTTAGGTCAGGTCATATTAAGGACACAGGCACAAAGCCTCTACTTAACGAAATAAGACCTAGGAGGTGCGTATACATATGTATATAAGCAATCGTCATAGCAAGCAATCGTATAACATCACAATTATAGCACAAACATGTAGATGGGAACATATTTAATGAGAACGTAACAAGCAAGCACGTAGCATCACAATTATAGCACACATATGCGGATCAACAACGTGCTTAGTGAGGGCATGGCGACTGAGCTTTCATTAGTCATTGACCACAAAGTATTGTTACATGTTTAATGGGGAATATGACGATTGAGCTTTCATTATTTTCCGACCACAATCGCATTGTCTACAAAGTGTATCACATCAAAAGGGACACAGGGTCACCCTACCCTTGTACAATAAGTCTATCAGTGTACCAAAATCACGTGATCAAAAGTGGTCTTCAAAAGTCTCCACAATCTCGGCTCATTAGTAGTGTCTTTACCCAAAAGTAACGCAATCCGCATAAACCAAAAGCCAACTATACTGATGACTGAGGTGGAGAAGGGAAGAAAAGCAAACTGCTAACGTGTGCGAGCTCCTCCTCGAGCTCGTATACACATCGAAGTAAGTAACTGATTTGCTGCTTGCTAGTAAAGAAAAGGGCATCAAAACCTAAGAAAGGTGTAATAGCAGCAGGTGAGAGTGCAAAAGGAGACAGTGATGGATGTGGAGGATCAAAGTATAATGGCATAGACAGGATTGAGGACGTGGTGTCATCTCAAGCTTCAAAACTCTGCGACTCAAAACCTCAAACTGTAGCTGATGTGACAGGAGCAACTCATTCCGTGTGTAGCCTCCATAATGAGTGGAATGGTAGGGGTCTGAAATCAGCATAGTGTATGGTAGGAACCATCGGAATGGCTCGTTCAGCGGTGAAGAAATGAAAGGAGCAAACAGTGCACCGTGAGGGATCTGTGGAAAAGCTGCTGAAGCAAAGGGATCGTCGCGCGGGTGCTGCCCAGAAGTACCTTCCCGGGGTGCGGGTATAGGAACAAATGGCTCAACAAAAGGAGGATCAACAAGTGCTGGAACTGGATCAGGTATAAGGGGTGCAAGGTCTGGTAAGCCAAAAGAACATTGGTCAGGATCAGGAAATCGGCTCAAGATCAATAGGCGCAACATCAGGCTGACCCAAAAGGAACAGGAGTTAGCTCATGAGCAGGCTCTGGATCGTGTGGAGGTGTGGGATCTCGAACAGGTGATAGTGCGGCAGAAATAGCGGTGTTGCCGTCTGAGTCAGTAGCAAAAAGCTGCAATCCAGTCGTCTGTAAAGCTGAAGATGTCACAGACTCAAAAGAGTCTGAAACCGAGTGCAAACTAGTATCAGGGGGTAACTCAATGACAGGGATCTCAAGAAGTGGAATAGCAACAACATTCTCGTCTAACTTTCCATCATCATGGGCATCATTAGGAGGATCGTCAACAAACAAATCAACGTCAACATCAAGCTAATCGTTAAAAGGCAGATCATCAGGAGGAATGATCACAAGAGGTACGACATCGAGGATCAGAGCCACGATGTGCTCGCCATCGGGGTGACCAATGATAAGGTGGTCATGGACTGGAATAGGAATGACAAAAGGATCCTCGTCAGGGAACCCATCAGCAAGGGTAAATCATCATCAAAGTCTGGTAGCGCGAATGGTTGGAAATCGTCCTCGTTCTCGGACAGCATGTCAGGATCACTCTCAGTGTCCGACGTATATATATCTGGCGCGGGTATAACCTCGTCGTCTGATGCGACTGCCTTCGGGTTGCGGGCATCCGACAACCCATCCTCTAAGGATAACATGTGTGCCTGCAACGTCGTAATCCTAATATATGTACGTATAATAACTACTAACACCCAATATATGCAAACAAAGGCAATTTATCATGTATTCACATTTATCCTTCATGAAACTTTCTATCTTTCCTAGTCTCCCAGACTAAACCACCTAGTCTCCCAGACTAAACCAACCAGTCTCCCAGACTAAACCACCTAGTATCTCAGACTGAACCACCCAGTCTCTCAGACTGAACCACCCAGTCTCTCAGACTGAACCACCCAGTCTCTCAGACTGAAATACCCAGTCTCTCGGACTGAACCACCCAGTCTCTCAGACTGAACCACAAACATAAACCTTGAAATGTGTTTCGTGTCTTTCTTTAGTAAAAAATGTTTGTTTCCCTGGATCTGGGCGTTTCGTGTATGCAATGAAAACATGTTGTAAAAAAAATATTTTCGTGAGAGCCCAAATGATTGTAGTCTAGACTCGAGAAGGAATCCTAGTTCGCTACAATCGAAGCTCTGATACCTAACTGTTACACCCTGACTTTTGCAGAAGCGTGATTTGGTGTGACTTGCTTAATATCATTACATTCAACCATAACAAACAACTATATGATACAACCAAGATGTTCATCCATAGATAGTTTTCAAAATAATACAACCGTCATTGTTTAACATCAAACTAAGACTTTAAGTTTAGAACACATGGCTATCAAAGCTTAAAGTTCCATACTGGACTTCACAAAGACATAACCAAACTAGGTTTCGAGCCATGTATTTTATCCAAGATAAAATACATAACCCAAACCCTTCGACCTCGGATGACACCTTTTATTAGAGACTTGACTTGTAAACTCCAACGCCCGCCAGATCCATACTTAATTTCCTGAAATACATGCAGTTTGAAAACATCAACAAAAGTTGAGTTAGTTCATGTGTGTGTTTATGAATAAACCTTTGAAACATTTGTAAGTATGTTTGTATGTACTTGAAAATCCGGTATGAAAGCAACAAGGAAACATATCACCAATGGTTTGCAAGGCCATTGATATGTGTGAAGTGATGCAGGAAAACTCAAACCTAGCAGATTTGTCAATAAGACATAGTCACCACATGGTCCACTCGACGGACTCATGGGTGAGGCTCGCTACACCCAAATAGATCTATCACTCATGTCCCTCAATTCTACAAAGAGGATTAATGGCCTTAAGCGTCATACCCACCACTCACATGATCTAGCAGTACCCTTCCTTAGCTAACCATACCAAATAACAACGTTTATAAACAGTTTGTAACATGAACTTCACCCCCGAAGTTATAAAACCGTAAGCAGTTAAAAGAAAAGGGGGCGATGAACTCACAATTTTGCGTTCCTTGTATCCAATGTAACTCAAAGCTTCCTCTAGAACGCACGACTACCTACATGCGTACTACAGTCCATTAGACGAGCGGGTCGTGCCTTGACTTAGTATTGATTAGTGTCTTTGAGTTACGTTTCAAAGTGTCTTCATTATTATTCCAAGGATATAATTATTTGTTACAATAATTACTATTCTAGCTTAAACTATATTTATTAAATTTTGGAATAATTGTTAAAACAATATATATTAACTTAATACTTCCCAAGTATTTATACTCGTGTTTCCTTCCCAAGGATGGGGTATCTTATACTTGTATATTTTGCCATGTATTAGGGTCGTATTCCGGTGTGTATTTATACGTATGAGAATATGTATTTTTATTGTATTCATTAAGTATTCTTATACTTAATTTCGTATTACTTTTTCCGGAATATTATCCTTAATAAGAGTTCACCATATCCTTAACAAGAGTTCACCAATATATTTCCAAAATATACATTTTAAGAAATATTGTTTATAATTTTCCTTTGGCAAAAATATGTGTATTTTCATATAAGTTCCAAAAATAATATATTTTCAACTCTAACTTAGAAAATATATATAAACTCATTTTTCTCCAAAAATGATATATTTTATATTTATTTGAGAAAATATATCTTTCACCCCAAAAATATTGTATTTCGTGTTTGTGTAAGAAAATATATATTTCTTAAAAATAATATATATCTTCTAAAAATCTCAAGAAAAATATATATTTTTACTTGCCCAAAGATAATATATTTCCTTCTTGTCAAAAGTTATGAAATATTTTGTAGTAATCATGAAAATCCCATTTTCATTCCCTTGATGTCCAAAATATTATTTACCAAACTATACACATGAAAAATATTTCCGGAATATTTTGTGAGTTATATTCCTTTGTTCGGTTTTACCGGTATTTTGGGTATTCTTGTATATTCATATTCTTGGAATTTTGGTAATATTTTGGATGGTAATTCTTGGTACTTTGATGAGTTATATCATTTCAAATCCAAAAATAATATAACTAATACACATAATATACAAATAATCACACACATGGTGCCTTCTAAATATATATTTCCTAAATACATATTTAGTCACTTTTATTTGTAAAAACCAACCTCCAATATTTATAATTTTTGTAACAAAAATTATGGCAAAGTTTATGTAAAACTCCATGGTTTAGAATATACATGTAAATATTTGTTTAGAAATATTTTTCTAAGTGTTTAATCTTTAGAAAAATTTTGCCATAGTTTCCCCTAAAAATGGAGGTTTCCCATGTTTTCAAAACATGTGTTTATTTTCTTTTCATCATCAAAACAATTTTCCAACAACAATCATCAATAATATACACTAATTTTCCATATGAACATCATGGTGAACTTGACTCTTGTTGAAAATGTGTAGTCTTCTAGATCTACACTTTACATAAGATGATCTTTCCAAAAATTAAGCGTTCTTGAGTATTTTAACAGACTTTTATGAAACTTTATTTTACTAACTAACTCTTCCATGAGTTTAATGGTCTTTAAAGTTTGTAAATCATGTTCTAAAATCACTTTTATGTTTATTAGAAAGATCATAATTTTTAACATCATGTTTAACCATGGATCTTTCAAGATCCATGCTTAATATCTTTAGATCTTTCAAAATCAAGCTTTATGTTAAATTTTTAACAATCTTTCCATGAAATTTAGTTTCAAAAATTTGTTCTACACACACTTTATTACTTCAAGATTACAAGTTTATGCATAAAAATTCATATTTCAAGTTCACATTATGCTTCATATGTTCATCTTCAAGTTTATCCATGGATCCTTCAAGATCCATGCTTAAACTTGGTAGATCCAAGCTTTAACATACTTGATCTAATCATAAACACAAGGTATAACACCAACAACATCATTACATACACCAAAAATCCATGTAATCACTTATTTTCTTCATGAATATGTTAGATCTTTTCATTTTTAACATTAGAAGTTAAGTTGTTTAGATGGTGAAACTTGTACATAACATAAACATGACTTAAATTAGTGATCAAGGAGCTTACTACTAGCTCTAATGGCTAGGGAAGTGGCACAAGAATGAAGATGATGAACAAGAAAGAAATCAAGTGGTTAAAAGCTCCAAAGTGAGGTCCTTCCACTTCTAGCACCATACACCTTCTTAGATGGCCTCCACACACCTCTAGATCACCTTGGATTGTGAGGTTGAAGCTTGTAAATGGTGGGTTGTGTGTGGGAGTAATGAGTCATGAGCAAGAGGGAGCCAAAGGAAGAAGATGAAGTTTTTAAGGAATGGTGGACAATGTGAATTTACAAAGGGTCTTATAGAAAAAGTTCCAACATAATCTTCCTATGGGATCTCATGCACTAAATTAGGTGGACAAGGTTAAATAAAATATTCAAAAGGTGTGTGGGGCCATAGGGGCCGGATTTGGTGAAGGGGGGGGGGGGGTTTAAAATGTAAATTTTTGGAAGTTAGGGGTTTAAAGTGTAAACTAGAAGGTTTAAGTATGTTTAAGTGTGTTTAGGTGTTTTTATGATTTTTAAGGTGTTCTACCACCAATACTAGCTTAATATCATAAGAACATTACTTGTAGACATATTTTGATGTCCCGGTTATTGTCCGGTTGTTCGGTTCGTTACGGTTTGTTAAAGTGCTGAATTGCGCAGTTTTGTGAGGTATGAAGCACCTTTTATGGCAGTTTCAATTCCCGAAACTTTGTAAGTTATTTTGGACAATAAAACATAAATTTTGCATGATATTATTGTGTTAAACAGCTGAATTGTGCTGATTTATGCTGAATTATGCAGAATTCTGCAGTTTATGTAAGTTTTAGGCACTTTCCGGCACTTAAACTATCACTAGGAAGGCAGTTTTGTGATCATTACTTTCCTACACACTATACTAGTGTGATACTTGGTTTCTAGCCCATTCTAGGTCTCAATATCATATCTGTCTATGTTCTGAATTCTGTCAGCATTTTTCTGATTTGTCTGATAACTGTGCTAACCGTGTTTCGTGCATCATTTCAATCAATGAAGTTTGCATGCAATAATGTTATGTCATTTGCAATATATGATGCACATGTATGTATGGTAACAATAATCAGAAATCAATTCAAGTCATAAATTGTTAATCAGCATAGTCATTAATCATTGATTATTGTCTAATTAATTGTACGGATGCATGCAAATTTGACAGTTGTCACACTTTTGCACTTGGAAGTAATCTGCCCCAAGTTGCAAATCTGATTGCTTGAGAGTGTTTAAAGAGTGATTTGAGTGTGGGAAAAGTGAAATGGGGGTATGGATTAGGGTTTGTGTTTTAATGAAGTTGAAAGGTGATTAGGGGTTAAAAGGGTAGAGAAAGTGACCAACCCATGAACCAGAAACAACCTTCTGCAGATTAAGGGTTGTCACGTAGCGCAGCGTGGGATGGGTATGGCTCTCGCGCGCCGCGAGAGCTTGAAATCCCAAACTTTGTTTGTTTTGTTCAACTTCAGCCCCTGAACTTGGTTTTGTTGCTATTTTAAGTTATAAACTTACGTTTCAGTATCTTATCATGTATTTAGGGTGCAATACAAGTATGAATAACGTGTGAGTATGTATGGTTGACAAATCCAAAGGTAGTGTATGCATAATGTATGTTTTGGTTTCGTATAAAACGCGAATTTCGTGATTGATTAGGTATCGTGCAAACACAAACAAATAGGTATAATTAAGATGCAAATTTCCATTATGATCAAAGTCTCGAGATTACAAGGATTGAAGAGAAATATGATTACAAGTTACAAAAATCGAAAGTACAAAAATACGGAACGTTACACATCTCTTATCCGGAAACACATCACAACATTCATCGTCTATTTCCCTCTTTGAATCGCCTATTGCTCTATTCTCACTGCCACCTCTGCACACTATTCTGGCTCAGCCGATGGTCTGGAAACGAGCACCATGCAAGGTAGTTTGTCAACCCCCTACTCTTCTTTCATTCCGGACCAAAGCTGCATGGTTCCGAATTGCAACCGTAACGATTGGACGTGAATGTTTTCCAAATGATAATATGGGCGACTATGGGTTTAAAATAGGAAAGATGACAAACTGGATTTAATGGTCCAAAGCTTATGTTCTGTTTTTAAAACTTACAAGTGAGCATTTGAATTAAATTTACAGAGAAAGAAAGAGATGAGAGGCGGGGGTAAGTGATAATATTTCTTTCTGTTAATATATATTAAAAGTTAGATTAATTGAAATGACATTAATACCCTCACATGCATTGCATGTGAGGGCAGATAACCAAGAAAAAAAACGTCGTTTGTGTTAAAGGTTATACTTTGTATCAAAACATGAACATAAAGGTTGTGTTTGGCCGATTTCATAGCAAAAGGTATGAAGTGAAGTTTAGGTATAACATAAAGGTTGATTTGTACAATTTTGTCTTATTATAATCATTGATACCACTAGATTACAAACTCTATGATTTATCTTAGGGAAATTTACGAAAATGTCATTTGACCAACGTTCTTTACGAAAATGTCACATTCATGCGTCCGTGGACGGACTCCTCCACATGGGATGCGTCCGGATCAAGGGATGCGTCGGGGAGACATGGGATGCGTCGGGAAGGCATGGGATTCGTCAGGGAGGGCGTGGGATGCGTCGGGGGAGGCATGAGATGCGTCGGGGATGGATTCTTCAACATTTGAAAGGACACGTGTCAGCTCCTCGTTCATGGACTCTTCAAGGTGACACAAAGACTCCTCCCATGTGGAGGAGTCCGTCCACGGACGCATGAACGTGACATTTTTATAAAAAACGTTGGTCAAATGACATTTTCGTAATTTCCGTTTATCTTATCCTACTTCTAGTAAACAGTTTCAAATAACAAGACGTGACAATATCTCCAACTCCTTACAAAAATTCTATGTTTTTTCCTAAATTAAATTAGATATAAGTTCTTGGGTATTTCAATTTTGATTCTATTTTAAAAATGAATTTTATCACTACTTACTTTTGTAAATGCATTCACAACTCCACTATATTCTACGTTATAAAATAACTAGAAATCACATTTTTCAAATTTTATATCTTATTCTAAAAATCTCTTCATCTACCATTTTTATTTTTATCTTACTTACAAACACTTATTTTATTATAGTCTTCATTTTTATACATTGACAACAATTTGATGAAAGATAAATAGTAGCTTTTTATATAACAATTTTTCAAATTATAAATACAAGGTGTAGATTTGATAGTTCTGGTGTTGAGTGAAAAATAACGATTTTTAAATATTTAACTCCCAATTTTAAAAATGGGGGAATATATAGTGGAGTTGTTGTGAATGCTCTAAAGACAAACACACAAGCGTTTTTTGTTTCCCTAATAATTTTTTTTGGGTAAAAGGTTACCCCGGTGATTTTATATATTCACAAAAAAATAAAAACAAGTAGTGAGGAGACGTCCACACTAGTTCAAACATGAGACATGCCCCATGTAAGTAAGCCAAACACCCAACAACCAAAACAAAAACAACTAGACTCTCATCTAGAAATCACACAAACAACTATCAAACATGATAATTAGCCTCCATCATCATTCACTTTGTCTTCAGCAATCTCCCATTCTTCCAACAGCTTCCTCACATTAGCACACTGTCTGAACTTCACGCCCATTAGTTTGTATCTAATAGTCTTGAGAATTGTATCTCGTATCGTATCCGGGGGTCTCGTTTGATTTCTGAATAATCTCGCATTACGCTCTTGCCAAATAACATAAGCCGTTGCCCCAACCAGGAGCCTACTAACAAAATCAACCGCCTTTTTCGACTTTCCTCGATCCTTTAGCCAACCGACAATCGAAGACCATTTTTGATCAACATTAGCCATACCCGCCTTATCTCGGATCATACACCAAACTTGAGTAGAGAAACTACACTCAAAGAAAAGGTGCTCATGGGAATCAACATTTTCGAAGCACAAGAGACAACACATCATGTTCATATTTTTTCTTCTTGAGATATCCCACCTTAAGATAATATCTTGCGTGAGGAGTTTTCGACGCATAATAAGCCACATTACGAACGCGTGTCTAGGAATACGTTGATTAAACCAAACAATATTACTCCAATCGATCTCTTGCTCCCTAGAACGAAGAGAATGCCAAACTCTAGCCGAAGAAAAGTCATGTAGATCGTCACCATCTTTCCAGCATAACCTATCAGCATTATTCGGTTGTAAGTGGATATTATCCAGCTGACCCAAAACACTAAACCGAGACCTCCAAACCTGCGGCCATGCCCATGTATAATCAGAATAAACATCCGCAACCTTGGCATGTAACACAAAACCTGCATTGTTTATCATTCTAGGCGATAAAAAATTTATGAGAGGCCCTAGATTATTCCAAGTATCAAACCAAGCTGAAGTTGTTTTACCATCCCCCAATTTCGACCAAATATAACTTCTCAAAAGCGGCCTGATTTGCAGTAACTTCCTCCAAGACCAGCTACAATTTGCAACTTCATTACACCTCCAAAAATTACATTGCTTTAACCTGTAAGAATAAATCCATGCAACCCATAACGAATTCCTCTTGACCAATATACTCCAAACATGAGACGCCATAAGTGCTTTGTTAACATCTCCAAGTCTCCTAATTCCCAACCCACCTTCATACTTTGGAACGCAGATAGCATTCCAAGAAACTTTTGCTTTTCCTCTATGGAAAGAAGCTTCTTGAGACCAAAGAAAATTCCGCATTTTCGCTTCCAAATCTTTTATGATACTAGCGGGTAAAATGAAAACTGACGACCAGTAAACCTGCATCGAAGCCAAAACCGAGGTAATAAGTTGAAGCCGACCAGCGAAAGAAAGAAGCTTATTCCTCCAATTAGCGATTCTCTTTTCCACTCTCTCTAGCAAAACACTGCAATCTTTAGCAAGAAGTCTCGTTGAAATAAGAGGAACACCCAAATACTTAACCGGAAATACGCCCTCCTCAAACGGTAAAACATCCAAAATAGCATCCTTGACATTATTAGAAACATTACAGAAAAACGCTGTGCTTTTTTGGATACTAGGGACCAAGCCCGACATGTTAGTGAACCGATTAAGAGCTTCCATAATAAACCGAGCTGAATAAACATCTCCACGAGCAAACAGAAACAGATCATCTGCAAAACAGAGGTTGATAATACGCTGCTTTTCACATTTATTATGAAACTTGAACGACCTATCCAGCCTAGAAGCCTGCTGAAGAATGCACGTTAGAATTTCCATGACAAGCGTGAAAAGATAAGGAGAGAGTGGATCTCCTTGACGTAACCCCTGACGACCTTTGAAATACCCATGCACTTCCCCATTGACACAAAGAGAATAGGTTGGAGAAGATACGCAAGTCATAATCCAATCCACCATCCTCGAGTTGAAACCAAACCCAAGCAGCACATCCTTGAGAAAACTCCAATGAACCGTATCATAAGCTTTTTGAATATCCACCTTAAAAGCACACCGAGGAGGACCAAAATTCCTATGATAATTGTGCATCAGCTCCTGAGTAAGCAATATGTTATCAGATATCTTCCTTCCCGGAACAAATGCCGATTAGTTAATACCAACAATTTGACTCAGATAATTCTTAATACGACCCGCTACAATCTTGCTAATACATTTATAAATAACATTACAGCAAGCTATAGGCCGATAATCCGTGACCATAGACGGAGTGGGCTTTTTAGGGATCAGAACAATAAGCGTATTATTCAGCTCTCGAAGAAGTTTGCCTGTATTAAAAAAAAATCTATAATAGCATTCGACACATCTTGCCCAATCACATTCCACGCACTTTTAAAAAACGCCGCCGTATACCCATCCGGGCCAGGAGCTTTTTCATTACCAATAGAAAACATTGCCAATTTAACCTCTTCACTTGTCACCGGACGAATCATATGAATAGAATCATCCGCATTCAACTTATTCAAAAAAAGATCATATGAGGGACGAATTTGTAAATCATCTTCACTACCAAGGAATTTCTCATAGTGAGTGACAAGCGCCTTAGTAACACTTTCCCCTTCAAACAGCTCCCCTTCCGAATTCATAATAACCTCAATGCGAGTTGAGTGATTTCTGCTTTTCAACGAAGCATGAAAAAAAGCCGTATTGGAATCCCCAGCTCGAAGCCAATCCACTTTAGATTTTTGTTTTAAAAAACGCTCTTCATCTAAGCAAGCCTCTTGAAAGTCAGCCGTAATCCTCGATTCTTGATCACGAAGATTAAGATTAAAGGGGCTTCTATCTATCTCCCGTTGAATTGCATCCAAGTCTCCACGCAGTTTCTCTACTTTCTTATGTAAGTTACCTTGTTGGAATAATAAAGCTCGAAGAGGCCTTTTCAAAAGACGAAGTTTTTTCACTAACTGGAATTGCTGAACACCTTCAATATTAGTTTCCCACACCTTCTTGACCGCCTCAATAAAACCCGGCTTATACACTAAAAAATTAGCAAACTTGAACGATTTATGCTTCCTCTTCTCTGTAACTGGAATCTTTAATAAACAAGGACAATGATCGGATAACCGATACGGATGGAAGAAAGCAACCGAGTTGGGAAAAACATCAACAAAAGGGGTATTGCCCATAACTCTATCTATTTTCTTCAATAAACCAACACCCTTCTTAGGCTTTTGGTTCCATGTGAAATGCATACCCGAACTATTAATATAAAATACTTCAATATCCGAGACACACTCTTGAAATTCTCTCATACCAGGCGATATATTCGAAACACCCATAGACTTATCATCCAGATTAAGAGCTGAATTAAAATCGCCTAAGATAACCCATGGATTATTACCAACAAGCACTTTGTGTTTTGATAAATGATGCCATAATTCCCTTCGAGTGATATAATAATTAGCCGCATAAACAACCGAACAAAATAAAAGTTTTTTATCTTGCTTAAAAATGATTTGGAAGTGCATAACCTGAGATGATTGATCTAGTAAAATGACATCAAAAATACCCGGATCCCAACCAACAATGATTCTCGTACCCTTCTGACAGCTACTCCCATTCGAAGTCCATTCCCAACGACGAAAAACAGAAGAACAAACCTTATTCAGATTATGAATATCCACATGGGATTCTAGAATAGCACAAAAAGACAAACTATTCTCCTTCACAATTTGTCGAACCTCCTGTTGTTTCAGAGGGCGGTTCAACCCCCTAATATTCCACGAAGCTAGACTAACCATTGGCAACAGCTGTAGAAGGAGTGCTTGCCCCTTTAGTTTCCTTTGGCTTCTTAGAGTCACCCACGATAAACTCATTCGTCTCATTATACACCTCCATGACCTCCTCATCCTCTGACTCTTCATAATCTCCCCCACTCGGCCCCTTACTACTTTGACCTTCGTCCGCATCAGCTGAATTTAGGACATTAAAAGGATTATTGGATAAAATCGGACCAGCCGACTTAATGTTTGAAACCGCTTTATTCTTGTTAGGGATCGGCCGATACTCGAATTTTGGTTTCGGTTTAGTGATCTGGATACCCGGTTTCCTAGCCATCTTCTTACTTTGAACCTCTGTATAGCCATCATCATCTACTCTTGGCGCCTTTTTAGTTTGAGAATTACCACGATTTCCAGGTTGATTAACACCTATCATCACTGGTTTCCTAGGCTTTTTAGGGCAGGAGTCATTAGCATGACCGAAAACACAACACGTAGAACACCTGAGAGGATTCCATTCATATTCTACATAAACCTTTTCCTTAACATAACCATCTCCTTCAAGACAAGGAACCGCAATAGTCAATTCCTCTTTTAAATCATTATCGGCTGATATCTCAACCAGAGCACGAGCAAAACTGCTTCTACCCCACAAGTCAGCGCACATTGAGTTAGTATACGAATCCAAGGCTTTTGGCTCTCCAATAGTTGTTGCGATCATACTTAACCCGTCCTCCGTATACGCCGCTATAGGAACCTCATGGAGTTTAACCCAAACCTGAATCTTTTTTACTTCCTTTTTCTCTAGCTTAACTGACGGTGACCAGATTTCCAAAAACAATGGCTGCGATCGAATAATCCACGGTCCTTCCGTAAGAGCCTTTTGCATACTTGCTTGATCAGCAAATTTGAAAAAGAAAAAACCACTAGCATTCATCATCGATTTTTGTAGTCCGAACCGTTTCCAGTTATTTCTAACATAGTATTCCACCACCGGGTACGCCACCCTATCCCCCAAAAAGTATCCATACAACGTGTTAGCTAACTTGTCTTGTACTACTCTAACTGAATCCCTGGATAAAACAACATCACACCCATCCTGTTTCTCATTAGACGATAATGGCCGAAAATTCACCTTCGTTACAGATGGTCCCTTAACAGATTCAGCATAAGACAACGGTTTTGCTAACATACCATGATTCTGCTGACTACCAACACCCCGATCCTGATGCTTGTCAGCACCCTGAATATCCGATTCCACATCATCCAGGTTTACAGGTTTTGATATGGCAGCAAGTCTATCAATAATCGGTACATTATCAGAGAAAAACAAACCTCTTCTCGGCAACATAGCTTTCCCCTCAATGTTGGTTACACGTAGGCCAATTCCTTCAACAGGAACTGTACCCGGAGTAGAACCGGTCTCTTTACCTATAGTATCATCCTTTGCCGCCGGAGAAAAAGGATAACCATCCTGATCATACAATCCTTGGCACTCCTGATTAGAAGGGATGTTACTCCCAAGATAATCACGATCATTCATTAGCAATAACAGAACTCTCCCTTAAACAACGAAATTGGAAACACCATGCAATCAGAAAAACGACCAGCAATCCAAGAAAACGAAGAAGCTTATAAGACACAGAAAAAACCCTAATCCTTATAACCCTAGAATCAAAAACCTCTACCCTTAATCGATTAAACTTTAGTATCGATCTAGCTAAATTAATCTCAGTTAACCGCAATCAATACTATAAGGTTAATAAATCAGGATTTCGGAAATAATCACTAGGGCGGCGATCAAAGAAAAACAAAAGAAACCCTAGTTTTAAATTGATCCCTAATGCTAACAAGTTCGTTATAGAGTTATGATAAATCAGAACTCCAATCACAGACTGTTATGCATAAGATCACAACGAAAAACATGAGGATTCATGAAGAAACAAGAAATCGCCTAAGGAGAGAGAGCATAGGGTTTCACCAATAGGACTTCATTTGTTTCCCTAATAATCAAACCTCCTAAATTAGATTTTTAGATTTTAAAATTTTTTAATTCATCGTCATCATACTCGGTAAATCCCATCAATAGCAAAGATAATAAGGTAGGGTCCTGAGAAGGGTAAGATGTAGACAACCTACCTCTACCCCGTAGGAATAGAGATGCTGCTTCCAGTGAGACCCCGACTCGATGGTAGTTTTACATCAAACCTTGGACATAAGGCACGTAACACTCGGCAATTAAGACAAAGGCCAATTAGTGCATGTACTCTCTTGTCTTTCGGCTATCAACGCCACCACATGATGCATGATTAACCATCCCCATCTTTTAACATTATTTTCACGATGTGCTTTTACTTTTGTCCCCCGAGCGCCCACACATATGTACATATGCGCATATCGCAAACGGGGCGTAAAAATAGTTTGAAAAGTAAATATAGTAGCTATACCATATTTTTTTTTTCAAATTAATCAAACCGTTAATTAGATTTTCTTTGTTTGTTATAAAAATAATTCAATTATATACAAAGCGTTAATTAGATTTTCTTTGTTTGTTATAAAAAGAATTCAATTATATAACTTTGTGTAGATATTATAAAATTACATATCGTTTGTAAAATTGTCACACTAAACACTGAAACTTAGTTATATGGATGGTTTAACTAGTAACTAAACCATACCAACTCATGGACTCTAAAATTTAAACGTAAAACATATCCTAACATAATTAAGAATTCACGTTCTTAAAAAACCAATTTTATTCAAACATGCGTGAAACTACTCTTTCAAGTATATACTTCAACGTCCCTTCAAATAGTATAGGACTATGGACACGTACAATAACATCAAACCATTTTGAATATGAATTTATTTGTACATTTCATTTTTTCATAACTACGTCTTAGATATGTTGGGTATAAAACGCATTGCTTTCAAAGAGCATGAGAATAAATTTCCTTTTGAGAAAAAAAGATATCAAATTGTCTTCAAACACGAATAATATGATCGATCGAGCTGATGGTAACGTTACTCTACGCTACACAGTTGATAATTCTTTTCGAAGAACGAAAATACCCAAATTTTAAAATAATAATAAAATAAAAAAAACGAAAACCATCATGCGTACGCAATAAATTAACTCATCGAGCAAAGCCCCATCGTGGAGGAACTTTATTTAGAGGGCCCGTGATTTTATGATGTCGAAGCTCATCTCACTCGGGTCTGTAGCTTGCAACTCAACTTGGATTCCATCTAGTTCCCTCTTGAATCGGTCCTTCGAGCTCGCATACACCATCTTCATTCTCACTTTTGATGTATCTGGTGACCTATTTTATTTCAAACAGTCATATCTAGATTATCATCTTCAGTCAGTAGATCACATGGTTATATGAAATTTGAAAACCTACAAGTGTAGAAACAACAACTACACTATCTTTTGATGGTTGTTGCTGACCTAGTTCATGTAAGCAAATTTAGAACATGATATAAGGGGAGGTCAAGAGGTCCCGTTAACCAGTGTCACCTGAATTTGTTGGATTAATTGTTTAAATAAAATTTGAGTTTTCTAATTATTTTTTGAGTAAAATGCCAAAATGGTCTATAAGTTTGTCATTTTTGCCACTACAATCTAAAAATGAAACCTTTTTATATCTAAGTCTCTGAGGTTTCATTTTCATCCAATTGAGTTATAAATTTCTCCATTTTTGTTGTTTTTCTCATTTAAATGATGAGTTTCTGATGGAGTTCAAGCATAAAATGACGATAGGGCTATTTAAATGA
>JARYGA010060444.1:0-33583 GCA_030545235.1 Helianthus tuberosus | reverse complement strand
TTGTTGTTGGGTGGATTTGGAATGGCTATATCCTTTGCTGTTAGCAGGCAGGTTTCCATTCTTTGTTGATGAAAGTATGGCATATGATTGAATAGGTGGGCGGCCTATCTCCTTCTCCAACTACTAGAGGTGCTGTATTTATCGAATATCCGCTTGAAGTGAGAACTCCTAGCTGCTGGCTATAGCTGATGAGTTGCAGCAAAGGTGGGACTGGAATGGGTTGATAGAGTGATCTGGAGCATTAGAAGATCCCCGTATGAGACTCGACGTCGATCAGCTCGATGAGGGTGCTTTCTCTCCCATAGTGTGTTCATGAATGAAGCCCTGTAAGTCTCTTGCTTAGACTTATGGTTTCTTACTGAGGAAGCCTTCTGGTTCATTCGAGTTCGATGTACCTTTTGTAGTTGGGTTCCTCCCCGTTGTCTCTCCCCCGTGTTAGTCTTCTCTGGTTCTGCTTCTATGTAGTCTTTTAGGAGAGGTGCTTTAGTTCAATATCATAGTTGGATTGTTCTCCCTTGCTTGCATTCAAGCTATCTTTCATTCTATGTAGTCTTTCGTTCATTCGTTTGGCTATTGTGCCGTGCCGTGGGCAGACCTTCACTATGGATCTAAGCCCGTCAAACAATCGCTAGAATGAATAACAACAGAGATCGAACTCTTTGAGAAAGTTGACCCATACGGTTATTACCCGCGCCTTATGTTAGGCTCTAGAGCGAGAAAGGTGCTGCTAAGGTATGATATATTCTATATAGCATATCTTAGGCCTTACCGGGGGAATTGATTGATCTGGCACAAGCTATCTTCCTACTTGGATCAACTCTTTTTTTTTGGGTAAAGGGTTACCCCGGTGATTTTATATATTCACAACCAAAACAAAACAAGTAGTAAGGAGAGCCCTTACTAGTTCAAACATGGGACATACCCGCATGAAAGTAAAACCACATAAAAAACAACTAAAAGTAACCCAAAAACAACCACTAGACAAACTATCTAGACTACAAGGACACCAGAACTATCCGAAATCATCCATAATCCATAACTACATCAGCTCCATGAATGTCCCACTTCTCCAGTAACCCCCGAACTCTAGCAGTGTTCTTGAAACTGAGCCCCATCAATTTATATCTGACACTCTCCAAAACAGCCTGACATAAAATATCCGGTGGTCTTGCATGGTTCCTGAAGAGCCTATTATTCCTTTCCTGCCAAATAGTGTAGGCCAATGCCGCAACTAACAATCTACAAACCATATTCTTAGCTGATTTTGAACGCGAATGAAGACGAAGCCGTTCAAGAATAGTATTCCACTTTGGATCCACACTCTCCATACCTGCTTTGGACCGAACCCTTTCCCAAATTTGTGCGGAAAACTTGCACTCAAAAAATAAATGGTCATGCAAATCCACATTCTCATAACACAACAGGCAACACATCAAGTTCATACTACTTGGATCAACTCTATCTCGTTTACTTAGATTGATTGCTCTTTGAGCCTTCTACTTTAGTTCATCATTTTCTTTGCAACTCTCTTGAAAAATCTTCTCTCGTTATCGGTCGACCTTCAAGACTTGCTTACGATAGGAGGGAGTCGAAAGGCTAATATGTGAAAGAGAAAAAAGAAATTCCATTCCCAATAGATCAAGCCGAGGTAGTAGACCAAATCGTCTATTAATGTCCTCCACTTACTCTACTAGGTTGGCGAAAGCCTTGTTACGAACTATTGACCGAAGAGCCTTACTACCAGAGCTAGCGGAAGAGCTCAGCTCCTACTAGAAGCTGATGAAGGTGATTTGCCTCAACTACGGGATGAACGCCAGGTAGAGCTCCTCTTCCGTATCTGCATCTTCCTCATATGTAGTTTCTATGCCTTCTGAAAGGCCTATTCTTGATCCCCGAGAGGCTATAAATAAGGTACATTCGGACATATAGGACATATAAAAGAAGTCCAGAAAGGAGGGAACTCAAACGAAGATACCTGCGAATGGTATTGCTACTTTTAAGCCTAGGGCTAATAGCAAGACAGAGAGATTCGTGACGTGGAGAGATGTGCTAGACTTTCTTTTTATCCTAATTCCCCTATCCTCTTTCTGATTCCAGTTACCATCAGATTGAATGACCAGCAGATGATAGCAAGGCTAAACAGATTCGAGATTCTCGATCAGATGAGCGAACAGGGCAAGCACGTACTACCTACCAGAAGAGTAGAGCTCAGAGCGAGAGAAAGGTGAGGGCCGAAGAAGGCATTGACTTGAAAGAGACTTACCTGTAAGTGATATCAAGTAAATTACCTTATGTGTGATGTGATGCAAGGTTTTCTTACTCCGCGTCTGCTGCCATTGACTCTTTTTGAGTAAGATCAGTAGGCGAGAAGCTCACATCCAGCTGCGCCATAGAAGGAAAAGAGTCATCTTATCTCCTTAGAAGGGAGAAATGCTTTGAATAGCAATCTTTCGTACCCCATTCAATAGACTTCCCTTGTGAGATGGGAAAGCTTAATGGAGTGACCAAGCCAAGACCTTAGACGAAGAGAGTGTCCAGGCCAAGAAGTGAAATGAAAATGCCACTTAACACACTGACTTCGATTTTCTTTCCAATGGGACAACTCACCCAGCCATGATGCATGACAGAAGAGATCGAGCACTAAATGGAGTTCCCTCTTGGGTGAGGCTCACGTCCGGAAAGAATCTTTTTCAAGACTTTATCTCCTATGTTGACCTTTCTCTATATTACCTTATTTTGGAATTCACTTGAAAGCCCCTTTTCTGGTAGGCATGTTCCATGGTGCGAAGTCTCTTCTCATCTAATAGCTCTCATTCTGGGGATATATAAAAAATATGCTCTCTATCATCCACATCCAAATCTTTTTCAAGCTGGGCCCTGATGTTTCAGGGAATGGCGGAATCCGTCTCGAGCAAGTACGCAGCTGGCCTTAAATTGTATCGAGCTACAGGCCCTTCTCATAAGATGTTGTAAGCTACGGGCCTTATTCGACGAAGCTTAAATTAAAGCAGACATCAAGAGCTAAGAAGGGGAATCTTCCT
This sequence comes from Helianthus tuberosus, assembly GCA_030545235.1. Taxonomy (NCBI): domain Eukaryota; kingdom Viridiplantae; phylum Streptophyta; class Magnoliopsida; order Asterales; family Asteraceae; genus Helianthus; species Helianthus tuberosus. The sequence continues at coordinate 30,542 of JARYGA010060444.1, read as the reverse complement.
TATGGGTTGAGTGGGTTCATTCTTACAGATTAAGAGGTAAAAGTTTCTGGGCATGTAAAGTTCCTTCTTCTTGTTGCTGGTCGTGGAGGAAGATTCTTCAGGTCCGGCCGGTTATGAGGAGTTTTGTTTGGTCCGAAATTGGGAATGGTTTATCTACTTCAGCTTGGTTCGATACGTGGAATAATATAGGACCGTTGATTCAGCTCCTTTCTCCGAGACTTATTGCTAATGCAGGTTTCAATTTGGATGCTAAAGTTTCTGATATTTGCTTGGAGTATTCGTGGGGTTGGCCTAATGAATGGAGGGATCGATTTCCGGTCCTTAATCAACTCGATAACATGTCTATTAATCCGAATAAGGCTGATAACCTCTTATGGCGACAAGGGGATCATCTACATGATTTTTCTACGGCTCGAGCTTGGGATTCTTTCAGACATCGAGAGTTGGAGGTAGAGTGGTATCGTATTGTTTGGTTCGCCCAATGCATCCCTCGTCATGCTTTTCTAATGTGGCTTATTATGAGGCGTAAATTACTTACCCAGGATAAGATTTTGAGCTGGGATATATCGCGTAGAAAAAACATGAACATGATGTATTGTTTCTTATGTTATGCCAATCATGATTCTCATAATCATCTTTTCTTCGAGTGTAAATTCTCGGATCATGTTTGGCATAAGGTCAGACATAAAGTGGGTATGGAGTCGGTTCAATCGAAATGGGAGGATATTGTTAATTGGCTGGTAGTTCGGTCCAGTTCGAAGTCAGCGAATAACTATGTTGCAAGGTTGTTGGTAGCGGCCACTGCTTATTTCATCTGGCAGGAGCGTAATGCTAGATTATTCAAGAATGAGTTGAGACCTCCAGAAGCTATTATTGAACTTATTATCCAACAGGTCCGTTACAAATTGAATCGAGCGAAGCTAAAGAATTGTGACAATGTCAGAAGGCTTCTTGGTGATTGGGGGATTATTGGAGCTGATCTTCTTGAAGACGCTGGCTGATTGAGAAGTTTTGGTTTTTGTACTAGTGTCTAGTCTAGTTGTTTTTTCCGTTTGGTGGTGTTTATTTGTTTTTCTAGTTGTTATACTTTCATGGGGCATGTCCCATGATTGAACTAGTGTAGACTACCTACACTACTTGTGCTTTTTGGTTGTGAATATATAGAATCGCCGGGGTAACCCTTTACCCAAAAAAAAGATGGGGGCCAACAAGCCCCTTTGAAGCTAATGCCTTAGAAGCTACAGGACATAGAAGCAGGCCAACAAATCTTTTCCAGTCTAGAGACTGGCGGATTACCTTCGAAACAAAAGATTGAAAAATTCCTTCTGCTTTGGACAAGATAAGTGGACAGATGTGTTGAATAATACAGGGACTGATAAGCTAAGCAAGGTTCCCCTTTGAGATCTCCCAACCTAAAGGCTTTATTCAGAGGTGGGTCTTTCAACCGCCTACTCTTTCGATGCAGGGTGCACTACAAGAAAATAGGTACTAAAGAGATTCAATAGGGGGATTTCGCTGATACTGAGTCGACTATAAACTATTCATCTTTCTTGGAACCGTCGTTGTGTATGGGAAAGAGGGCTTCTACCTATGCTTGGTAAAGGGTGAATGGTCCCAAAAGGGACGGGAAAAAGCCACTAGAAAGGTCATCCACCAAGTATCAAAGGCGCTGGGTAGTCCACTTTATCCGTGACTCTGAGTACAAGATTTCCGGGATCAAGAAACTAGCAAACAAATATGCTCGGCTGGACTCTTTTCTCGTACGCCCGGAAAATTGCATTTCGGTACAACTCCGCTTGCTGCAAAGCCTTTATTTCTCGTCCAAACACTCCAGATCTGCACTTCCCTTTACTCCATAGGGCTGAAGCCTTATTAAGTTTTTTGGGTAAAGGGTTTTACCCCGGTGATTTCATTCCAAACAAACCAATAAAAGCACAAGTGGAGTAGAGAAACCTACACCAGTTCTCTTACATGACATGCCACATAAGAGTAAACACCAAACAAACAAAAGCTAAACAAAGCAAAACCACCTAGACACTAATAATAAAACATATCAGGTAACTTTGAAGGTATCCACTGAGCTTAGCTTCCAATCATCCAAGATCTTTCTCACTTGCGGCTTATCTTTATACTTGAATGATAATAACTTCAACTTCACCGTATCGATGATTATGTCCGTTAACACTTCCGGCGGTCTCAGTTGTTTGTTAAAGAATCTAGAATTTCTTTCTTGCCAATCAAAATATGCAGCCGCCTTAATAGAAAGTTTAGCAATAACCGAGTTCAAAGACCTGGAACTCGCTTTCGGCAGCAACCACCTCATGATGTCTTCCCACTTGTTAGGAACCGTCTTCATACTAGACTTCTCCTTGATAGCGTCCAAAACTGTGGAGGAATACGGGCATTCAAAAAACAAATGCTCATGAGAATCCATCTCTCGCTGACACAATAAGCAACACATCATGTTCATAGAGCCACTAGTGATGCAATTCCATTTTCGAATTCTGTCTTGCGTCCATAATTTCCTTCGAAAGATCAACCAGCAGTGGAAAGAATGTCTAGGAATATTACAACCCGACCAAACAACCTTTGCCCATTCTACTTCGTTACCACATGAGCGAGTAGTCTCCCATACTAGCTTGGATGAGAACGACATCAGTTTACCAGCATTGGTACGCCAAAGAGTAACATCTTGTTTGTTTGGAATGAGATTCATAGGATTCAATTGGAATAGAACCGGAAAGAGATCCCGCCAAGCGTCTGGCCAAATCCAAATGCCATTGCTAACAACATCAGCTACTTTAGAGTAGATTGAAAAACCTTGTTGAGACATGTTTCTAGGAGAAATATAACGGCTGAGCGGACAATGAATGCACCAAGTATCATGCCATATCGACGTAGATTCTCCATTCCCTATTTGCTTCCAAAAGAATTTGCGCACGAAACTCCTGAAAGACAATATTTTTCTCCAACCCCATGTTGAGTTTTGCGGCACCTTAACATCCCAAAAACTCCTACCCCTGAGCCGATGAGCATAGATCCACTCGACCCAAAGCGATTTCCGACCCGAGACAATGCTATGAATATGAAAGTTCATTAAAGCCTTGTTCACATCCGAAACCTTTCTAATATCCAACCCTCCTTCGGACTTAGGAAGGCAAACATCTTTCCACGCTACCTTCGCTTTATTCGAACCCAAAGACCCTTGATGCCACAGAAAATCCTTCATAATCCTCTCGATATTCTTGATGATACTAGCCGGGAGACTGAAAACGGCAGCCCAATAAGAATACATAGCAGCTAAGACAGAGTTAACCAGTTGTAATCTCCCCACGAATGAGAGGAACTTCGCCTTCCAATCCAAAAGTCTCTTAGAAATTTTTTCCACCAAAACCTTGCAATCACTTTTGAGAAGTCTAGAGGCAATAAGCGGGACTCCAAGATATTTAATTGGCAGCGATCCTTTAGAAAGCGGCACAATGGATAAAATCTGGTTCTTAACTCGAGTCGGAACATTACAAAAGAAAGAAGTGCTTTTACTCAAGCTTGGAACGAGCCCGGACATGTCTCTAAACATATTCAGAGATTCCATAATGACTTTCACTGACTCAGTGTCACCTCTAGCAAACAGAAACAAGTCATCTGCAAAACACAAGTTAATGATTTTTTGTTTCTTACAATTATTATGAAACCGAAATCCCGCATGAGTACTGGCAGCGTGCTGAAGTATGGAAGTGAGGACCTCCATGACTAGCGTGAACAAATACGGAGAGATGGGGTCACCTTGTCTCAGACCCCTTTGACCCTTAAAATATCCGTGAATATCTCCATTTATGCTGATCGAGTATGAGGTTGAAGTGACGCAACTCATAACCCAATTTACCATCGTAAAATGAAAACCAAACCCCAAAAGCGTTGCACGGAGGAAATCCCAGTCCACAGTATCATATGCCTTTTGTATGTCGACTTTGAAAGCACACCTTGGAGGGATCGTATTTCTGTGATAATTATGTAGCAATTCCTGCGTTAATAGGATGTTGTCTGATATTCTACGACCAGGAACAAAAGCTGACTGATTGATGCTCACAACATCATTAATCCCCTCAAGAAGTCTATTAGTAAGAATCTTACTAATAGCTTTATAAATAACATTACAACATGAGATATGGCGGTAATCAGTAACATACGTAGGGGTGTTCACTTTTGGAATCAGCGCCAGAAATGTATGATTGATTTCTTGTAAGAGCCGGCCACTTCTAAAGAAATCCTTAATAGCGAAACTCACCTCCTCACCAATAATCTGCCAAGATTTTTTAAAGAACGCTGACGAATAGCCATCTGGGCCCGGGGCTTTGTCATCTCCAACATCAAAAAAAGCAGACTTTATTTCCTCGTTAGTAACTTCCCGAATCATGAAATCAGCCTTTTCAACACTAAGACGTCTAGGAAAACAATCACTATTTGGATGGTTGGTCACATTACCCCTGATTCCTAGAAACGCTTTATAGTGTTCCACAAGAACATTAGCCACTTCCTTTCCTTCAAAATCATTACCATTCACATCTTTAATAAATTGAATTTGAGCAATATGGTTCCTGCTTTTAACCATATTATGAAAAAAAAAATTGTGTTTGCATCACCAACTTGCAACCAATTTTGTTTCGCCTTTTGTTTTAAGAATCGTTCTTCATCTATACTAACCTCCATGAACTTTTTCTGACACTCAGCCGCTAAGTTCCGAAGTGTAGAGTTGTCCGGATCCTTATCCACCTTGCCTTACAAGTCATCCAGCTCCTTCCTTATGTTAGACACACGCTCATGCAGGTTCCCTTGTTGACGGAGAAGAGACCTGATTGGGTATTTTAAAATTCTAAGCTTCTTCATCACTCTAAACATAAGGACCCCATCAATGCTAGTATCCCATCCATCCTTAATGATATTTATAAAATCAGCTTTATGAGTAAGAAAATTAGGGAACTTGAAAGGTTTATGTTTGCATCTCATAACTTCCGGCAACTTTAGCACACAGGCCGAATGATCCGATACCCGGTGAGGTTGAAAAACCGAAAACGAATTAGGAAAAACATCTGTGAAGTGGCAGTTGGCCATGATCCTATCAATCTTTCTCATAATTCCTATACCGTTTTTAGGTTTTTGGTTCCACGTAAAATGCATACCCGAACTCTTAACATCAAAGACCTCAATGTTCAAAACACACTCTTTGAAGTCCATCATACTAACCGAGATACCTGAAGCACCCATGTGAGTATCACCAAGCTCAAGAACCGCATTAAAATCGCCAATAATAGCCCAAGGTTTGTCATTAACAAAACACTTGTGCCTATTCAATGACTTCCATAGCTGTCTTCTCTCCTTATAGTCATTCCTAGCATAGACCATCGAACAAAACATAGCCTTCTTCTGACCTTTAAACACTATTTGAAGATGTATCACTTGATCCGTAGAAGATAAGAGCATAACATCCACATCCCTTGGGTTCCAACCAACGATGATTCTCGTGCCTTTATGACACAAGTTCCCATTCGACAACCAATCCCATCCCTTACAAAGTTTGCTACATACATCATTCAGCTTATCAACTTGCACGTGAGACAAGTTGATAAGCTGAATGATGTATGTAGCAAACTTTGTAAGGGATGGGATTGGTTATCGAATGGGATTGCACGTGAGAACCCTATCTAACACTTCCATCTCTACTCTACTGAAACACTACAGCCGAAGGAGATCTCAACCCTAATTCTCTCTCTAGCATGGCGAACTTGGCTCCTCTCGTAAACCTTGATTTTTCTTCATGATTTTCGTATAACTGTCTGACTATTGGAGTATTGATTCATCAATACATCTGATTCGAACTAGTTAGCGAAAGGATTGAGTTGAAATTAGGGTTTTTTCTTTTCTTTTTTCGTCGAGCTAGATTAGGGTTTGTTCTTGTGTTTTTCGTTCGGCTGGTTGTTATTTGTTTCACGTTGTTTTTGCTTGCATGGAGGGAAGAAGTGATGGTAGTGAGGATTTCGATGATTCTGGAACGATTAGGGATGATGGTGGTACGATATCTTCGAGAGGAATTGGATTGAGGGTTACGAATATTAATGGGAATCCTTTGATGCCTAGGAGGGGTTTGTACTCGACTTCTGGTTCGTCAATCTTGGATGGGTTGTCTAAGATATCGAAACCTGTGGGGGAGCAGACGCTTAACTTTCCAACGTTTGCTGATTTCAGTAAACCGCCTAGTACAAACATTACTAAAGATTCACAGGTGCATGAGGATGGGAAGAGTAATGAAGAAACTAAGGAGGGTTATGAAACTAGGCCGCCTCTAACGTTCGCGAAGGTAGTCCAGGCTCAAAAGGAGGGAGTCAAAATAAATTTCAGAAGAATGGAATCGAATGAAACTGTTGAAGGAGTGGATGTTGTTATACCTGTCTCTTCTGTTAAAGAAGTTCACGATAGATTTGAGAATACGCTATATGGTTATTTTTTGGGGAAGAGATTAGCTTATCTGGTGGTTGATTATTATGTGAAGAATAATTGGGCTAAATATGGTTTAACGAAGATGATGATGAATGCGAAAGGATTTTTCTTCTTTAAGTTTAAAACGAAGAAGGGACTGGAACAACTGATGGAGGATGGTCCTTGGACTATTTGAAACGTGCCGATTATCCTTAAAGAATGGTCCCCATCAGCTACGTTAATGAAGGAGGAAATAACTGATATACCGGTGTGGGTAAAAATGCATGATGTGCCGCTTCCAGCGTTTACTGAAGATGGATTGAGCCTGCTCGCGTCTAAGATTGGTGTGCCAAAGATGGTTGATTCATACACGGCGTCTATGTGTTCGGAATCTTGGGGTAGGAGCAGCTTTGCGAGAACTCTTATTGAAGTTAATGCTGGAAAGGAGTTAAAGCGTAGTGTGTTGGTGGCAGTTCCGTCTATGGATGGTAAGGGTTATTCTAAAGCGGAAGTTAGGATTGAATATGATTGGGAACCGCTAAGATGTTCTATGTGTTGTGTGTTTGGACATGATAGTTCCACATGTCCAAAAAATCCGAAACATATGGCTCCTGATGATGGCAACAAACGTAATGATGAATTTCAAGATGTTAAAGGTAAAAATAAGAAGGGTGGTCAACCAGGCTTTCATGTACAAAAACAGAAACAAAGAATGGTTTATAGGCCGGTCGTTAACAACAAGTCTGGTAGGGACACAGCGTCCTCATCTCATGTTGGGGTTTCGAATCCGTTTAATGTGCTTCAGGATGATGATGTGTTGAACCAACATGATGTGCGGAAGGTAGATAATGTCATTAATAAAGGTGGTAATACGGGTAAGACCGATCAAACAATAGATACCGTTAAAAGTTCTAGTAATCAGCCGGTTAAAGCTAGTAAGGGTAGTAGAGGTGGCACAGAAGAGGTTATCGCTGATGAGGTTGCAGTTGATGAATTATTAGCGGAAATTCCGAACTTCATGGATAGAAAATTGGAGGGTCAGAGTTCTAAAGGTGCAAGCACACCTAGTGATGGGGTTATCAATGGGTAGCATCGTTGCATGGAATGTAAGGGGGCTGAACCGCTCGCTAAAACAAAAGGAGGTTCGTCAGGTTATCGCTGAAAATAAGGTTAAGGTTTGTGCGTTATTAGAGACTCATGTGGATGCTTTGAATGTCTTGAATGTTGGTAAAAAGGCGTGTCAGTCTTGGGACTGGGTTTCGAATGCGAATTGTTGTACTAGAGGAACACGAATTATGATTGGATGGGATGCTAATCTGGTAGATGTCATGGTTCTTCATCAATCTGATCAGGTTATTCATTCGCAGATTACGTTTAAGCTTGATAGGAAATCGTTTTTCTGTTCTTTTGTGTATGCTGAAAACCATTACAATAATAGAAGGGAGTTGTGGAACGATCTGTATAAACATAACCTGTTTGTTGGTGACAAACCATGGGTTATGTTAGGTGACTTTAACTCAATTCTTTTTCTTGATGATTCTCTGTCTGGATCCTCAACGTCTAATATTGGAACTAGGGAGTTCAAGGATTGTGTCGATAATATAGAGATGGTTGATGTTAATAGTTCTGGATTACACTACACTTGGACCAATAAGCAGAAAAAAGGTAAGGCGATTTTTAGAAAGATAGACCGAGTGATGGGGAACTCGAATTTTATTGCTGATTTTCCTGATGCTGCTGCTTGTTTTCTTCCATACCGTGTTTCGGACCATACCCCGTATACTCTTGTGCTGCCAAATGTTAAAAGAGACAAAGCTAAGCCTTTTAAATTTGTTAATTTATTGGCTGATAAGAAAGAATTTATGGGTGAGGTGAAGAGAATTTGGGAGATGGATGTTAATGGTTTCGCTATGTTTCAAGTGGTGAATAAACTTAAGTGTTTGAAATCTCCGATGCGGAAACTTTTGTATCAACAAGGGAACTTGCATGAGAAAGTTAAATTGGTATATCAGGAGGTACTAACATCATACCCATGCCCAAGTAAGTCCTTAAGATTCATCGTATAAGTTTGTACCGGTTGCTTTTTAACTGTTTATTTATATAGTAGCGAATGAACCCTATGCTCTCTCTCCTTAGGCGATTTCTTGTTTCTTCATGAATCCTCATGTTTTTCGTTGTGATCTTATGCATAACAGTCTGTGATTGGAGTTCTGATTTATCATAACTCTATAACGAACTTGTTAGCATTAGGGATCAATTTAAAACTAGGGTATCTTTTGTTTTTCTTTGATCGCCGCCCTAGTGATTATTTCCGAAGTCCTGATTTATTAACCTTATAGTATTGATTGCGGTTAACTGAGATTAATTTAGCTAGATCGATACTAAAGTTTAATCGATTAAGGGTAGAGGTTTTTGATTCTAGGGTTATAAGGATTAGGGTTTTTTCTGTGTCTTATAAGCTTCTTCGTTTTCTTGGATTGCTGGTCGTTTTTCTGATTGCATGGTGTTTCCAATTTCGTTGTTTAAGGGAGAGTTCTGTTATTGCTAATGAATGATCGTGATTATCTTGGGAGTAACATCCCTTCTAATCAGGAGTGCCAAGGATTGTATGATCAGGATGGTTATCCTTTTTCTCCGGCGGCAAAGGATGATACTACAGGTAAAGAGACCGGTTCTACTCCGGGTACAGTTCCTGTTGAAGGAATTGGCCTACGTGTAACCAACATTGAGGGGAAAGCTATGTTGCCGAGAAGAGGTTTGTTTTTCTCTGATAATGTACCGATTATTGATAGACTTGCTGCCATATCAAAACCTGTAAACCTGGATGATGTGGAATCGGATACTCAGGGTGCTGAGAAGCATCAGGATCGGGGTGTTAGTAGTCAGCAGAATCATGGTATGTTAGCAAAACCGTTGTCTTATGCTGAATCTGTTAAGGGACCATCTGTAACGAAGGTGAATTTTCGGCCATTATCATCTAATGAGAAACATGATGGGTGTGATGTTGTTTTATCCAGTGATTCAGTTAGAGTAGTACAAGACAAGTTAGCTAACACGTTGTATGGATACTTTTTGGGGGATAGGGTGGCGTACCCGGTGGTGGAATACTATGTTAGAAATAACTGGAAACGGTTCGGATTACAAAAATCGATGATGAATGCTAGTGGTTTTTTCTTTTTCAAATTTGCTGATCAAGCAGGTATGCAAAAGGCTCTTACGGAAGGACCGTGGATTATTCGATCGCAGCCATTGTTTTTGGAAATCTGGTCACCGTCAGTTAAGCTCGAGAAAAAGGAAGTAAAAAAGATTCAGGTTTGGGTTAAACTCCATGAGGTTCCTATAGCGGCGTATACGGAGGACGGGTTAAGTATGATCGCAACAACTATTGGAGAGCCAAAAGCCTTGGATTCGTATACTAACTCAATGTGCGCTGACTTGTGGGGTAGAAGCAGTTTTGCTCGTGCTCTGGTTGAGATATCAGCCGATAATGATTTAAAAGAGGAATTGACTATTGCGGTTCCTTGTCTTGAAGGAGATGGTTATGTTAAGGAAAAGGTTCATGTAGAATATGAATGGAATCCTCTCAGGTGTTCTACGTGTTGTGTTTTCGGTCATGCTAATGACTCCTGCCCTAAAAAGCCTAGGAAACCAGTGATAATAGGTGGTAATCAACCTGGAAATCGTGGCAATTCTCAAACTAAAAAGGCGCCAAGAGTAGATGATGATGGCTATACAGAGGTTCAAAGTAAGAAGATGGCTAGGAAACCGGGTATCCAGATCACTAAACCGAAACCAAAATTCGAGTATCGGCCGATCCCTAACAAGAATAAAGCGGTTTCAAACATTAAGTCGGCTGGTCTGTTTTTATCCAATAACCCTTTTAATGTCCTAAATTCAGCTGATGCGGACGAAGGTCAAAGTAGTAAGGGGCCGAGTGGGGGAGATTATGAAGAGTCAGAGGATGAGGAGGTCATGGAGGTGTATAATGAGACGAATGAGTTTATCGTGGGTGACTCTAAGAAGCCAAAGGAAACTAAAGGGGCAAGCACTCCTTCTACAGCTGTTGCCAATGGTTAGTCTAGCTTCGTGGAATATTAGGGGGTTGAACCGCCCTCTGAAACAACAGGAGGTTCGACAAATTGTGAAGGAGAATAGTTTGTCTTTTTGTGCTATTTTAGAATCCCATGTGGATATTCATAATCTGAATAAGGTTTGTTCTTCTGTTTTTTGTCGTTGGGAATGGACTTCGAATGGGAGTAGCTGTCAGAAGGGTACGAGAATCATTGTTGGTTGGGATCCGGGTATTTTTGATGTCATCTTACTAGATCAATCATCTCAGGTTATGCACTTCCAAATCATTTTTAAGCAAGATAAAAAACTTTTATTTTGTTCGGTTGTTTATGCGGCTAATTATTATATCACTAGAAGGGAATTATGGCATCATTTATCAAAACACAAAGTGCTTGTTGGTAATAATCCATGGGTTATCTTAGGCGATTTTAATTCAGCTCTTAATCTGGATGATAAGTCTATGGGTGTTTTGAATATATCGCCTGGTATGAGAGATTTTCAAGAGTGTGTCTCGGATATTGAAGTATTTGATATTAATAGTTCGGGTATGCATTTCACATGGAACCAAAAGCCTAAGAAGGGTGTTGGTTTATTGAAGAAAATAGATAGAGTTATGGGCAATACCCCTTTTGTTGATGTTTTTCCCAACTCGGTTGCTTTCTTCCATCCGTATCGGTTATCCGATCATTGTCCTTGTTTATTAAAGATTCCAGTTACAGAGAAGAGGAAGCATAAGTCGTTCAAGTTTGCTAATTTTTTAGTGTATAAGCCGGGTTTTATTGAGGCGGTCAAGAAGGTGTGGGAAACTAATATTGAAGGTGTTCAGCAATTCCAGTTAGTGAAAAAACTTCGTCTTTTGAAAAGGCCTCTTCGAGCTTTATTATTCCAACAAGGTAACTTACATAAGAAAGTAGAGAAACTGCGTGGAGACTTGGATGCAATTCAACGGGAGATAGATAGAAGCCCCTTTAATCTTAATCTTCGTGATCAAGAATCGAGGATTACGGCTGACTTTCAAGAGGCTTGCTTAGATGAAGAGCGTTTTTTAAAACAAAAATCTAAAGTGGATTGGCTTCGAGCTGGGGATTCCAATACGGCTTTTTTTCATGCTTCGTTGAAAAGCAGAAATCACTCAACTCGCATTGAGGTTATTATGAATTCGGAAGGGGAGCTGTTTGAAGGGGAAAGTGTTACTAAGGCGCTTGTTACTCACTATGAGAAGTTCCTTGGTAGTGAAGATGTTTTACAGATTCGTCCCTCATATGATCTTTTTTTGAATAAGTTGAATGCGGATGATTCTATTCATATGATTCGTCCGGTGACAAGTGAAGAGGTTAAATTGGCAATGTTTTCTATTGGTAATGAAAAAGCTCCTGGCCCTGATGGGTATACGGCGGCGTTTTTTAAAAGTGCGTGGAATGTGATTGGGCAAGATGTGTCGAATGCTATTATAGATTTTTTTAATACAGGCAAACTTCTTCGAGAGCTGAATAATACGCTTATTGTTCTTATCCCTAAAAAGCCCACTCCGTCTATGGTCACGGATTATCAGCCTATAGCTTGCTGTAATGTTATTTATAAATGTATTAGCAAGATTGTAGCGGATCGTATTAAGAATTATCTGAGTCAAATTGTTGGTATTAACCAATCGGCATTTGTACCGGGAAGGAAGATATCTGATAACATATTGCTTACTCAGGAGCTGATGCACAATTATCATAGGAATTTTGGTCCTCCTCGGTGTGCTTTTAAGGTGGATATTCAAAAAGCTTATGATACGGTTCATTGGAGTTTTCTCAAGGATGTGCTGCTTGGGTTTGGTTTCAACTCGAGGATGGTGGATTGGATTATGACTTGTGTATCTTCTCCAACCTATTCTCTTTGTGTCAATGGGGAAGTGCATGGGTATTTCAAAGGTCGTCGGGGGTTACGTCAAGGAGATCCACTCTCTCCTTATCTTTTCACGCTTGTCATGGAAATTCTAACGTGCATTCTTCAGCAGGCTTCTAGGCTGGATAGGTCGTTCAAGTTTCATAATAAATGTGAAAAGCAGCGTATTATCAACCTCTGTTTTGCAGATGATTTGTTTCTGTTTGCTCGTGGAGATGTTTATTCAGCTCGGTTTATTATGGAAGCTCTTAATCGTTTCACTAACATGTCGGGCTTGGTCCCTAGTATCCAAAAAAGCACAGCGTTTTTCTGTAATGTTTCTAATAATGTCAAGGATGCTATTTTGGATGTTTTACCGTTTGAGGAGGGCGTATTGCCGGTTAGGTATTTGGGGGTTCCTCTTATTTCGACGAGACTTCTTGCTAAAGATTGCAGTGTTTTGGTGGAGAGAGTGGAAAAGAGAATCGCTAATTGGAGGAATAAGCTTCTTTCTTTCGCTGGTCGGCTTCAACTTATTACCTCGGTTTTGGCTTCGATGCATGTTTACTGGTCTTCAGTTTTCATTTTACCCGCTAGTATCATAAAAGATTTGGAAGCGAAAATGCGAAATTTTCTTTGGTCTCAAGAAGCTTCTTTCCATAGAGGAAAAGCAAAAGTTTCTTGGAATGCTATCTGCGTTCCAAAGTATGAAGGTGGGTTGGGAATTAGGAGACTTGGAGATGTTAACAAAGCACTTATGGCGTCTCATGTTTGGAGTATATTGGTCAAGAGAAATTCGTTATGGGTTGCATGGATTTATTCTTACAGGTTAAAGCAATGTAATTTTTGGAGGTGTAATGAAGTTGCAAATTGTAGCTGGTCTTGGAGGAAGTTACTGCAAATCAGGCCGCTTTTGAGAAGTTATATTTGGTCGAAATTGGGGGATGGTAAAACAACTTCAGCTTGGTTTGATACTTGGAATAATCTAGGGCCTCTCTTAAATTTTTTATCGCCTAGAATGATAAACAATGCAGGTTTTGTGTTACATGCCAAGGTTGCGGATGTTTATTCTGATTATACATGGGCATGGCCGCAGGTTTGGAGGTCTCGGTTTAGTGTTTTGGGTCAGCTGGATAATATCCACTTACAACCGAATAATGCTGATAGGTTATGCTGGAAAGATCGTGACAATCTTCATGACTTTTCTTCGGCTAGGGTTTGGCATTCTCTTCGTTCTAGGGAGCAAGAGATCGATTGGAGTAATATTGTTTGGTTTAATCAATGTATTCCTAGACACGCGTTCTTAATGTGGCTTATTTTGCGTCGGAAACTCCTCACGCAAGATATTATTTTAAGGTGGGATATCTCAAGAAGAAAAAATATGAACATGATTTGTTGTCTCTTGTGCTTCGAAAATGTTGATTCCCATGAGCACCTTTTCTTTGAGTGTAGTTTCTCTACTCAAGTTTGGTGTATGATCCGAGATAAGGCGGGTATGGCTAATGTTGATCAAAAATGGTCTTCGATTGTCGGCTGGCTTAAGGATCGAGGAAAGTCGAAAAAGGCGGTTGATTTTGTTAGTAGGCTCCTGGTTGGGGCGACGACTTATGTTATTTGGCAAGAGCGTAATGCGAGATTATTCAGAAATCAAACGAGACCCCCGGATACGATACGAGATACAATTCTCAAGACTATTAGATACAAACTAATGGGCGTGAAGTTCAGACAGTGTGCTAATGTGAGGAAGCTGTTGGAAGAATGGGAGATTGCTGAAGACAAAGTGAATGATGATGGAGGCTAATTATCATGTTTGATAGTTGATTGTGTGATTTCTAGATGAGAGTCTAGTTGTTTTTGTTTTGCTTGTTGGGTGTTTGGCTTACTTACATGGGGCATGTCTCATGTTTGAACTAGTGTGGACGTCTCCTCACTACTTGTTTTTATTTTTTGTGAATATATAAAATCACCGGGGTAACCCTTTACCCAAAAAAAAGTTAAATTGGCTCGGAAGTTGTTAGATGAGTGTCAGCAACTGTTGGATTCGAATCCAGCTGATGAGGAGCTTATAAATAAACAGGATCGATTGCTTCAAGGGTATAAAGATGCGGTTCGGGATGAAGCTCTTTTTTTACAACAGAAGTCGAAGGTAGATTTGCTTGAGCTGGGAGACTCCAATACGAAATACTTTCATAACGTAGTCAAAGCAAAGAATCATCGAAGTAAGATATTTTCGATTAAGGATGTAGTGGGAAATTTGTACCAGGGAGAGGCGGTGCCACAAGCTTTGGTAGACCATTACATGAAGTTCTTTGGTACAAGAGGTAATGTAAATTTACAACCAACACCTGATCTTTTTCGAAATGTGCTATCTTTGGAGAGGGCCGATTATATGGTTCGTCAGGTTACGGATGATGAGATAAAAAATGTGATGTTTTCTATAGCGGGGAACAAGGCGCCTGGCCTAGATGGGTACACGTCGATTTTCTTTAAGAAGGCATGGGATATTGTGGGCATGGATGTTTGTCGTGCCGTGAAGGATTTCTTCAGTAATGGTTTGCTGCTAAATCAGCTTAATCATACGATTATTTCGTTAATTCCGAAGGTTACTACCCCGTCACTGGTTACAGATTATCGTCCTATTTCTTGTTGCAACACTTTATACAAGTGTATTAGCAAGATTATTTCGAACCGTATAAAAGAGGGGCTTGGGGATATTGTTAGCATTAATCAGTCGGCGTTTGTTCCAGGTCGGAGAATTTCTGATAATATTCTTTTGACTCAGGAGCTAATGCATAACTATCATCGTAATATTGGTCCGCCGAGATGTGCTTTTAAGGTAGACATTCAGAAGGCCTATGATACGGTAGAGTGGGAGTTTATTGAGAAGATTTTAAAAGGCTTTGGGTTTCATCCAAAAATGGTCAAATGGGTAATGGCGTGTGTTACTTTGACTTCGTTCTCTATGGCTATAAATTCAATGTCACCGTACATTTTTAAAGGGAAACGAGGGCTTCGACAGGGTGATCCAATGTCACCGTACATTTTTACCTTGGTTATGGAAGTGCTAACGTTAATTCTTCAAAAGCAAGTGAACAACTCTGCAGATTTCAGGTTCCATAATAAATGTGATAAACAAAAAATTATTAACCTCTGTTTCGCTGATGATTTGTTCCTGTTTGCTAGAGGTGACCTTAAGTCTGCAAAAGTTATTATGGAATCCCTTAATATTTTTAGTAATATGTCGGGTTTGGTGCCTAGTATGTCGAAAAGCACTGTGTTTTTTGGTAATGTTGCGGAGTCGGTAAAAGCTCGTATTCGGTCTATAACACATTTCGAGGAGGGGGTGTTACCGGTTCATTATCTTGGTGTCCCTCTTATTTCTTCTCGGTTGCATTATAAGGATTGTAAAAAGCTAGTTGAAAGTATGGATGCTAGAATTATGGACTGGAAGAACAAGACGTTATCATTTGCGGGTAGAGTGCAATTGATTAAATCGGTCTTATCGTCCATGCACTTGTATTGGGCGTCGGTTTTCATATTGCCAAAACGTATCATTAAAGAGCTAGAGGAACGTATGAGGTCTTTTCTGTGGACGCAAGGTAATAATATAAGAGGAAAGGCTAAAGTAAAGTGGCGTATGGTGTGCTTGCCTAGAAGTGAAGGGGGGCTTGGTATTCGTAGAGTGGGGGATATGAATAATTCCCTTATGGTTGTTCATATATGGAGTCTGCTTACTGGCCGTGAATCGTTATGGGTCAAATGGATCCATTCTTATCGTATTAGGGATCGATGTTTCTGGGATGTGCCTGTGCAAAATAATCTTACTTGGAGCTGGCGTAAGATGCTAAGTCTCAGGTCGCTAATTCGTAATCATATATGGATGAAGGTGGGTAATGGGATGAATACTTCTGCTTGGTTTGACGTATGGGATGATGTTTGTCCGCTTAGCAGCATTGTTGATCCTCGAAGTATTGCAAATGCGGGTTTTAATATGAACTCTAGCCTGGCCGATGTTAATTTAGATGGTGATTGGAGGTGGCCGATAGCTTGGATTAGTCGATTCCCAGGGTTGACTAGTCTGAGAGATATCATGTTGGATCCAAGTCAACAAGATAGGTTAATGTGGCGAACTAGGAGGGGTATGTTCTCGGAATTCTCTACTTACACGGTTTGGGAGGATTTGCGTCAAGCTCAGGATGAGGTGGGTTGGTCGAGAGTGGTTTGGTTTCCACAAGCTATCCCGAGGCATTCGTTTCTTGTGTGGTTGATTATTCATCATAAGCTGAAAACTCAAGATGTCATGACCAAGTGGAACTCGGAAAATATGAATTTTAATCTCTTATGTTGCTCTTTATGTACGCGGGGACCAGATTCTCACCAGCATTTGTTTTTTGAATGTAAGTTTGCGGAAAATGTTTGGTATGGGGTTAGAGATAAAGCGGGTATGGAGTCTATTCAGAATAAATGGAGTGTCATCTTTGATTTCCTAGTTGGTATAGCGAACTCCAAGATGGTTACCCATGTGATTGCAAAAATTGTTGTTGGTGCTACGGCTTACTTTGTATGGGAAGAAAGGAATAGAAGGCTTTTTTCAACAAAAAGGAGGAATGAAAATCAACTGATAGAGGTAATCTTGTCTACCGTCCGAATGAAGCTTCACACGATGAGATTTAAGAGTACTGTCCAAATGGCTCGTGTAATGCAAGACTGGAATTTACCGCGAGGGCTTATTGTAGCGGATGATGATTGTGGTTAAGTAGGCATAGGTTACAAGTTGCTTTGTGTAGCGTATAGTATTTGTCTACGTTGTTTAGCGAGTGTGCTTGTTTTTTTAGTCTACTCTTGTATGGCATGTCTGTGACAACTCGAATTTTTTTTTTCCGACTTTCACTTTCGCATTGAATGCACGTTGACTTTGATTGTTTTGTTGTTTGACTTGTAGCTATACACGTTATGTTATAATGAAAGGCACTATGATTGTTACATGTTTATGTGATTTAGATTATAACATGAAATGTATGGTATTGTGAATTTTTGCATGTATGTGATTAAAATTAAAACATGAGACTTGGCATTTTAGGAAAAACACTCGAACTGTTAACACATGAAAAGCATCTCGACGAAACAGACTGGACCCGACGAAACAGACTGTTTCGCCAAAAGCATCTCGACGAAACAGAAGTCTGTTTCGCCGAGCCCAGTTTCACCAAAGCCCAGTTCGGGCCCAACACGTTATTTTGAGTTTTAAAACGTGAAACAACATCAGTTTTACATCTGCTACAAAACAACCGAAACCCTAGAGCCCCTTTCTCTCCTGTGTGACGGCAGTTGGAGGTTCCCGAAGATATCTTAGCGATCGACTCGTATTTCTCATATCTCGGTTAGTTGTGTGTTCGTTAATCGGTTTCTTGATTCTGTACCATCTCGATTCATGTTTGTGTAAATGATTGATGCGTGTTGTTGCTGCGATTCTAGTATGACAGTGATATAGATTTCGTTTATGTATGATGTAGTAGGATATTCAATGATATGCGAAACTTAATACAATCGAGTGCTCGGTTCTGGATATTGTTTATATGGCCTGATTCTGAATATACATTAGTATCTTGATAGGAATCGATGATATGATGTTGTATGTTAATCTATATGTTGTACACATAAACTAGGGTTCATACTAGACAAGGATTCTTGGATGATTGAGTTATGATGATTCTGGGTGCACATCGATCTTCATATGATTTCTGATTATTGATGGCGGCTGTTAGAATGACTAGGGTTTATGTATATTTCAGAACTGCTGTTACTGATGTCTGCGAAACTGATATCCGACGAAACAGAACTCTCGGCGAAACAGAAAGTGTTTCGCCAAGAGTAATCGACGAAATTGAATTCTGTTTCGCCAAATAAGACCCCGACGAAACAGAACGTGTTTCGTCAAATGTGTGTTTCGCCAACTTGTGTGTTTCGCCAATATGTGTATTTCGCCGAACAGTTAATCTGCGCAGTAACTTGAGTTAATTCTGTTTAGAAGTTAACCGGGTTAGTTAACTGCTGTTAAGCATAACCATCCTGTGTATGATCTTAAATACGTGCCATGTGCTACTTGCTTATCGACTTTGTACTTATACGTGAACACAAACTGATTATTGTATACGTGCGTACCTTAGGACGTGATTGATTTACTTTGAGCACATACCTAGCATACCGAGCAAAACAAGGTGAGTTCACACTTCTACCAAGGCATGGGATTCCCGGGGATGGGAATGGGTTGATTGATTATTTACGCTTAAGAGTTATCGGAATTACATACCATTGACCTCGGGAGAGGAAGGTCAATGGTAGATACTACTAGACTTGTGATACATATACTAGAACAATCTTCGCAAACATGCCTGGAATGGCCGCGAACTATACTAGAACAATCTTCGCAAACATGCCTGGAATGGCCGCGAACTATACTAGAACAATCTTCGCAAACATGCCTGGAATGGCCGCGAACTATACTTTAATCTTCGCAAACATGCCTGGAGGGCCGCGATACAAATATAACTAGTCTATAAAACATGGGAAACCCCCACTAAACTTCGCAAACATGCCTAGAGGGCCGCGATGCTATTACATACGATTTACGATACGAACATTATAACTAAATAACCAACTGTGAACTCGCTCAACTAGTTGTTGACTCTCTGTTACATGCCTTGTAGGACCATAGGTACTTACGGAGCTTGCACGGGAGGCACGGTCGTTGTGGACATGGATCGTGAATGTGTTGTTAAACATTATAACATTTTGTACTTAAACTTATGTTGGGTTTTACATTAATGCTTCCGCTACACACTTGTTTATATTTGGTTTTGTAAACACCTATCGTATTGATGAATGACTTTTGATATATATACTTATGTTCAATATGATTGGTGGCTTGATCCTGGTCATGTCACGCCTCCAAGCGGTGGTACTCCGCGTGTGGATTTTGGGGGTGTGACAATGTCATATTTGAGAACTGGGAGTCTTTCTGTCTCTCACTTGGTTTTTTTGGTTGGTATAATATTCACCGGGGTAACCCTTTACCCAAAAAAAAAACTTGCACGTGAGACTCTAAAATAGCACAAACCTTTAAATTATTTTCCTTAATTACATGACGAACCCCTTTTTGCTTCAGAGGGTGGTTCAACCCCCTTATATTCCAGCTGGCTATACTATCCATTGGAAACCTCGACAGCAGGAGTGCTTGCCCCTGAAAAAGAACCTCCATCAGTCGTCTTATTTTGCATAAACATGGTCGTTTCATCCGCCACTTCCCTGACCTCATCCTGATCCGAGACATCATCATCATAATCATTACTAGGTGTTTCCAAAGCACTAAAATTGTTATTGAGCTGAATACCATATGCTTTCGGTTTAGAAGTAGAAGCTTTTCGCTGATTTCTTTTTACCTATAACTTGATAACCCTGCTCATCCGTCTTACTTTTACCTTTTGTTTCCTGATTAATCGTTGGTTTCACAACCTTCGGGCAAATCTCCAGCGTGTGCCCAAAAATATGGCATGTAGAACATCGCGGAGGGGTCCACTCATACTCAATGCTGATCGAACTCTTTAGAAATCCTCCATCCTCTACATTAGGGATGGCCACCGAAACCGTTTCCTTTAGATCTTTACTTGCATCAACTTCAATAATAGCTCTAGCATAGCTACTACGACCCCACGAATCAGAGCACATCTTTGCCGTTTCATTATCTAGTACCTTTGGGATTCCGATTTTAGAGGCAACCAAGCTCAAACCTTCTTCAGTATAGGCCGCAAGTGGCACATCATGAAGTTTAACCCAAACTGGAATCTTCTTTAGCTCCTCTTTTTTCAGCTCCGTATTAGTTGACCAGTGTTTCAAGAAGATAGGAATATTTCTAATAAGCCACGGACCATCCTGGATAACCTGTTCCATTCCTTCTTTAGAATCGAATTTAAAGAAGAAAAACCCTTTCCCATTCATCATACATTTGCGCAGACCATACTTCTCCCATCTCTTAGTCACAAAGTATTCAACGACTGGGAAAGCCAACCTCTTTCCTAGAAAGTATCCAAATAAAACATTTTTAAATCTATCCTTGACCTTCTTCACATACTCAATCGGTATAGCGACATCAGTGTCATCAACTTTATCAATAGATTCTAAGAACCTGAAGTTTACTTTTGGTTTAGGACGGCCAGTAGCAATGTTGGACGCATAAGAAGATTTAGTCTGAATATTCTCCATACCCTGAGACTCAAACAACCATTCCCCATCTTCATTCAACTTGGTTATGATAGTCTCCTGTTCCCCACTGTTATTGGCCTGATCCACTGGTTTTTTTCCCAGGTTAACAGGTTTCGAAATAGCAGCAAGTCCATCAAGAATCGATAGGTTGTTAGTAGCATATATTCCCCTTCTAGGCATGAGAGGATTAACTTCAATGTTCGTGACTTGGAGTCCAATCCCTCTTATCGGAGCCGTACCCGGAGTTGATTCCGAATCAACAAGCCCCGTATCAGAATGTAAGCTATGAATATTGGGCTAAACATCCCCACCTGGATCTGTACTACTCTCCATTAGTGCAACGTAAACTCAACCATGCAACTCGAACCAACGTGAAACCAAAAGAACCAACAGCCGTCACACATGCAATATCCTTAAACCCTAGGATCACCCTTCAACCCTTAACTGATTAAACAAGCGTATCAATCTAGCTAAATTAAACTCGGTTAACCGTAATCAATAACAACTAGTTTAATAAATCAGGGTTTCGTGAAGATCACTAGAGCGACGATTAAATGAACGAAAAAAGAAAAACCCTAGTTGTAAATCGATCACAACTGCTAACGAGTTCGTTATAGAAGTTTGATGAATCAAACCTCTAATCACAGACTGTTATACAGAAAATTGCGAAGAAAAATCTAGGGTTTCAGGAAGAGCCGAATTTCGCCTAAGGAAGGGAGAGCATAAAGCATGATTTATTCTTGATTGAAAAATTGAAGCCTTATTAAGTTAAGAATGAAGAAGGGCTTTTTCTATAGAGAGAGAGTCAGGGGCGATCTATATTACCACAGCTCTATTCCCGACTTGAAATCCATAACGGACTTTAAGAGAGGATGAACATTCCCGTTCTATAGGTAGCACTGCCCCTACTAGAGAAGGGTGAGGGCCCACTTCGAGTACTTCTGATCTGTTAGCACTGTGAATTACCTTAGACCTACGCAGCAGGAACGAGATGGAGCACCTACTCTACTGGTCGTCTACTCTCTCGAGGTCGTCCTTATCTAGGTACAAAAAGGACATTACGGGATATCTCCAAAATTCGATGTACTTCGTGCAGGACACATCTCATGTTTACCGAATCTAAAAACCATCGCCTTTGCATCCAAACACTTCACGGCGGCTATGATCAGATCCCAGTGTTGGTTCACTTTTGACTTTATCCTCCACCAAATCTTCTGTTATCCTGTTCTCAATGATGTTAAGCAGCTCTTGATCGCAGCCTTCGAAGGTACGTTTTTTTCATTCGGGGTCTTACCTTGGGGATAGACGATGGACCCGCCATTCGACATGATGTAGCATTTTGAAAGAAAATTCCATCAAATCAAAGGAGTTGACATTTCTGACATCTCTTGACACCCTTACTTTTCATAGGGGCCTTGCCTCATGATTTTCTTGGCAAGCATTTGGCTGTTGACGTGTTCTCCGCACCCACTTGAATGAGCTTGTTCAACAATGTGTGCTCCTTATTTCGGAAGGGCGAGTGACCTTTTGTAAAGGACATCTCCCAAGATCACAAATCGTCGGGAAAGTTCCCTCCGGGCTCTCCTCTGACCACGAGTGGCGTACTCCGATATGAACCTGTCTTGAGGTAATTGTATAAAAAGAATAATACCATGGTTCCCATCGTCCTCGTAATCTTCCTCGTCTTGACTAGTGATAGTTCATCATGTTCCAACTCCCGATAGTCTTCATCCAAGAAGAGAAATGAGTCCCGTTCGGCGGAAGGGCTCTCTGTGGCTCGGATGTCGATGACAAGCGACTCTGTGCTTCGGTGTACTAGCATGTGTACTAGAGCGGCTGAGTATGAATTCCATAAGGGCTGGCGAGTCAGCCAAGCGATTTTCTATTCTCGGAACATGGGTGAAGGGGATCTCCCTAAAGCGCTTGATCAGGTCAATGGCAAGTTCTTGGTATGATATGAGTTGGGTCTCTTTGGTCTTCCATTCTCCTATAACTCTCTCTATAAAAAAAGCCTTTCCCCTTTTCATAATACCCACGGTAAGCATCCTGCTCTCGATCCAGAGCTACTGCTTCAACAATCAACTGAGCTTAGGAAGTCAGGTTAAGACATCGACTTATAATTGGTCTTGCCTGAGGAGATGAAAAAGAATTAGGGCTTGCTTTCTCAATTCACATCTATGAGCCATGATTCCTCTATCTCTTGCTCGCTTCGATCGGACTCTGGCAGCTTAGGGAAGAATGATGGCTCGCTAACAAGGCCCCTAAATGACCGCTCAGAAGGCCTACCTTTTTTTCCAATCTCTCACTCGCTCGTCCCTCTCTCATGAAAAATTGTCTCTCCTCTCCCGGCGGCTTTTAGTCATGTCTATAGCCCGTTGCTAAGACGATTCCCACTCAAGCATTCTCATTCAACGGTCTATCAATGCTGCCTTATTTAGTTCAAAATTCCTTTCTTTCAACTAGTTCTTACATAAGAATTTGCAGGAAGTAAACGAAGTCTTTCCTTCCGAAATCCACTCCTGAAGTCACGTCTTTCAGTACTGGGACTGAAGTCAAGTACTTTCGAGTTGCTCTTTTCCTAAAGCCCTCTTTCCGACTTAGAAAGACCAATTCACAATAGCTTTAGCATCTCTTGAGTTGGAAAGGTCTTTATAGAGCTAAGGGGAAGGTTTGGAACCCTAGTAGCAGAATGGAGCGGGCTGCTTCCATGCTAACACGAGTAGTTTAACTCAGAATTGCCTCGTAAGAGCGTTTCTCATTTTTTTGCTTTGCTAGAAACTTTTGAAAAAGTCTTCAAATAGCCATTCATAGTTTACGAATTATGCTTAGTAGGGACCTAAACACAGGAATGGTTCAGAGTCAGACCACGCCTTATGACGAAAGGGTGAGAAAGGACTGTCGATCTGTGATCAAAGAAAACTATACCTGAAGAATGGGATACAGATTGACCGGCACAAAAGCCATCTCTATCAATCTATGCCTATTGAGGAGACGGTGACATAGAGAACTTTGTCACCCCCTTGTCACTTAAAGTAAAGAAGAGATACAAACTTTTGAATATCAATTTGGTGGGATCGAGGATGGAATCGAATAGCGAATGCACTTGACCGACCCGCCATCTCTTTCCTTCAATAATGGCTTCGCTTCACTTCAAGATGCTATTTGCCAATAAGAAAAAAACTACCTTTTTGAATGGAAGAAGCCGAAGGGGTGAACAAGCGTTGCGTTAACGAGCTTTCCTTCTGCCGGCCTTTATAGGAGTAGGGGAGCGTGGTGAGATAGATAGACGTCCAATCCTGCAGCAGCTAGTTACTCGGCCTTAGTCTTGGGCTGATCTCACACTTCAATCAAGCCCTTCGTACTTCGATCCAATCAATCGATCGATCAAGAGGCTAATCTCTTTTGTTTGGGCCGGTAGTTAAAAGAAAGTCCTCGCTTTCTCTTGAACAAGGGAAGGGCAGCATAGCATTAGCTTAAATGAAACAAGCTCAACCTTGATCAAGGTGATAGGCCGAAGAACCGGTGAACGCTTCAACTTGGCCACTGAAGAAGCCGAAGGCTGGGCGAGAGACTAGGCCAACTTACTGCTTACTGCTATGCCATGGTTGAAGCTTTAGGCTCCATAGACGGAACTATGTATTAGGTATTAGGGAGGGGAGGACACCACTCAGCACCCCACGAAGCGGCGGGGTTCAATGCCTAAAAAGAAAATTAAAGAAATAAAAAGAAAAGGGGGAAAGATTGTGACAACTCGAGTTTCCAAGATTCCATTTTCGCATTTATTGCACATTAACTGTTTAGTTGTTTGATTGGTTGCCTTGTAATTGTACAAGTTGGATTATAAGTTGAGATGGTTGTTTGATATATTATGTGTTTAATATAAGTAAAGTGGTTGGTTGCATGAACATGAACTTGTAAACTGTTTAAGATTAGAACTACTTCGATGAAACAGAAGTGTTTCGCCATAAGTCATCTTGACGAAACAAGTGTGTTTCGTCACACACATCTCGACGAAACAAGTGTGTTTCGTCGGCCCAGTGATTCGCCGAGGCCCATTAAGGGCCCAGTACGTCTTTACGAGTATTTGTTGCGTGAAACTGTTACACTCGACATTCTTTTGGCAAATCGAAACCCTAGAACCTCTCCACTCTCATGCGGCAGCCATCACCTCTTACCATCATCTCTTTAGGAGATTCTTGTGTTTCATCTTAACTGGTTAGTCACGTTTATTGATTCGATCTACCTACAACGTTATGTGTAAATTGATATTATAGTAAAACAATGATTTCTGAATGGTTTTGACTATGATTGATGTTATTTTTGAGAGTTGATGATTTTGTTGTATATGATTGGATTGATTTTGTTCATTGTCCACGATTTGATTTGATGTTATATCATAAATCATTCAGATTTGGTCTAATGTTATGAATGATACGGTTTGTGCCACTGTTCATGATCGATGTTGATAGTTATGAGATTCAGATGTCATGTAACTGATTGTTATGGTATGATTAGGGTTTATGCTAGATGTGGTGTGCCCTGATGAATGATTAGGACTGATCTCTGTATGATTACTGTGTTGCAAGTTTTCTGTATGATGATGACGGCAGTTAGGGTTTGTGTGATTTACGTAACTGTTTTGTGACGTAACTGATGCCTCCACGAAACGCTGATGTCGACGAAACGCTGATGTGTTTCGTCAACATTGGTCACGGCGAATCAGACACGGCGAAACAGGGGAGTTTCGCCGAGGGTAATCATGACGAAACAGAGGGTGTTTCATCGAAGGGGATTCACGGCGAAACAAAGTGTGTTTCGCCGAGTTAGAAAACTGCACTGTAACTTAGTTACTTCTGTTAAGAGTTAACTGGATTAATTGACTGCTGTTAAATGATAAGCATGACTTGTATGAGTTTGAATGCGTGCTTTGTGCTATTCGGTGATCATTGATTTAATATCCACTGTGATTGTACTTATACGTGAACTTCGTGAATATAAACTGATTATGTACACGTGCGTACTTTAGGACTTGACTTATTATTTGTGAGCACATACTTTAGCATACCGAGCAAACCAAGGTGAGTTCACACTCTTTCCAAGGCATGGGATTCCCAAGGGTTGGGAATTGGTAAATGAACTAAACGATAATTACGACCATCCTCCGTGGGTAGGATGCCAAGATTACACACTGGACCAAACCTCTATCATTGAAGTCCCTCATTATATCGACTTAATCGCCGAGGCCTATCGCGAGCGGGTCATTAGTTAATAGCTCTGTTAGGTTTAACAAACCTCACACCGTGTCGTTCGAACGGGCGTGTACTAATGGACTATGGGCAAAGGGTCAATGCTGATAGACATTGATTTAGGGCACCTCTTACATTTTCGTAGCAGTCGATACACACGGTCTAGTAATACATGGGAAGCCCCCACTAATCTTCGCACACATGTCTGGGAGACCGCGATACGAATTGATACGATACATGGTTTACAAAACGAACATATGATTTATGAAACGAATACTATAACCAAACAACCAACTGTGAACTCGCTCAACTTTGTTGTTGACTCGTTGTTACATGCCTTGCAGATCGTTAGGTACTCATGGAGCTTGCACAGGGAGGTGCGGTCGTTGTGGGACATGGCAGTGTGTGCCATGCTAAAAACATTACTTTATTTCGTACTTAATACTTACATTGGGTTTTACAATTATGCTTCCGCTAAACACTTAACTATGTTGTTGATTTGAAACACCTTTTTTTTTTGGTAAAGGGTTACCCCGGTGATTCTATATATTCACAACCAAAACAAAACAAGTAGTGTAGAGAGCCTACACTAGTTCAATCATGGGACAGGCCCCAAGAAAGTATACCAAAACATCAAACCAAAAACAACCAGAAATAAAACAAACATAAAGACTACTAGACTAACATCTAGAAAAAAACCAACATCACGAAAAAACACCCTACTCAGCCTCCATCTTCATGACCGAGATCCCCATCTATTTCCCAATCTTCAAGCAGCTTCCGCACATTTGCAGTATTCTTTAATTTTGCTCCCATTAGCTTGTATCTTACTGTCTTTAAAATAACTTCACTAACCATCTCCGGAGGTCTCACCTGATTTTTGAATAACCGGTTATTTCTCTCTTGCCATATAACATAAGTAGTAGCTGCCACTAGAAGCTTAGCAACATAAACCACCACCGATTTTGACCGAGCACGAGCAAGTAACCAATCTACAATTTCTCTCCATTTCGGGTTAACCGATGACATACCCACCTTTTGCCTCACTATATGCCAAACTTGAGACGAAAACTTACATTCAAAGAAGAGGTGAGGATGAGAATCGAAATCCTCATAGCACAAAAGACAACACATCATATTCATATTTTTCCTCCTTGCAATATCCCATTTCAGAATTTTGTCTTGGGTTAAAAGTTTACCTTTCATGACCAACCACATCATAAAAGCATGCCGAGGTATACACTGGGAGAACCAAACCACATTGCACCAGTTAACTTCCGGCTCCTTGTATCGAATCGAATGCCAAACATTCGAAGAAGAGAAATCGTTTAACTCATTACCATCCTTCCATAATAGAGTGTCTTGTTTTGTTGGATTTAACTGTTTCTGATCTAGATGGATGAGCACAGGAAACAAATCTTTCCAAGCCGTCGGCCATCTCCAAGAACCATTAGAATAGACATTAGCCACTGAATCATCTAGCTGAAAATCCGCATCGGTAATGGTTCTCGGAGTTAGAAAGTCGCCTAACGGACCCATATCACACCAATAATCAAACCAGGCCGAAGTCTTTGCACCATTACCAACGTCCGACCAGATATGTTTTTGAATCATAGGGCGCAACTGAATCAATTTTCTCCAAGACCAACAGCAATTAGTAGGAGTTTTGCAAACCCAAAAACTCTTACCTTTTAAATGATAGCTATGAACCCACTGAACCCACAACGAATCACGCTTAGAAACGATACTCCAAATGTGAGAAGACATAAGAGCCTTATTCATATCCCCAATCCGTCTAATGCCAAAACCCCCTTCATATTTTGGAGTACAAACAGTTTTCCAAGAAACTTTAGATTTACCTTTATTAAACGAACTCTCTTGCGACCAAAGGAAGTTTCGCATTCTAGCTTCTAGCTCCTGAATTATCCTAGCCGGAAGGATAAACACAGACGACCAATAAATATGCATGGAAGAGAGGATAGAAATAATGAGTTGTATTCTTCCAGCAAACGAGAGCAACTTGTTCCTCCAGTTGGTGATACGTTTCTCTAATCTTTCGATAAGAACACGACAATCATTATACCCAAGTCTAGAAGAAATTAGAGGCACACCCAAATATCTGACCGACAATTTTCCTTCCACAAATGGCATAATGTCCAGAATAGCATCTTTGACATGACTTTTAACATTGCAAAACAAGATCGTGCTTTTCTGATTACTAGGAACTAACCCCGACATCTTTGTAAACTTAGATAGAGATGTCAAAATACATCTTGCCGAATTTACTTCTCCTCTAGCAAAAATGAACAAGTCATCCGCAAAACAAAGATTGATAATTTGCTGTTTCTCACATTTGTTATGAAATTTAAAGGATGAATCAATACGAACCGCATGCTGAAGAATAGCCGTTAGGACTTCCATGACTAGAGTGAAAAGATAAGGAGAGATCGGGTCCCCTTGTCTTAAACCGCGGCCACCTTTAAAGTAACCATGCACAGACCCATTTACACAGACCGAAAACGAAGCCGTAAAACACCTTTCATATTGTGTGGTTGAATTTTACTTACTACTTGTTATGTTCAATATGATTGGTGGCTTGATCCTGGTCAGTCACGCCTCCAGGCAGTGGTACTCCGCGTGTGGAATTTGGGGGTGTGACAAAGATGACTCTATGGCTGAGGGGAGGAGAGAAAGAACGCATGCATGGATATTATGTGTGTCGGAGGTTCGAGAATCTATGAAAGGACATTTAAAGCTAAGGTTACGAAGTAAAGGAAGTCCGAGAGAAGTGGTGATCTCATCTTGCTTGCTGGGGGAGAGGAAGCTTCCGGACCACCTGTTCCAACCAGATAGCGAGCGATCACTCAGCAATGAACACTAAATGAAAGCGGCCAGGAATGAGTACCTATTCCTTACGGGAATCGAACCTGTGTCTTCGACATGAAAAGACGATGTCCTAACCACTGTACGAAAGGGACCAAAAAGCCATTCTTCATATACCGCTCCGTGGGCTCCGAGAATAGAAGTGGTTCGTTTTCTTTCTATACGAAATTAAAGATTTCGTTTGTGTTCATGTTGGCGATTTCAGATCTAAATTCGGCGGTTCTTCCCCTTTCCTATGGTTCCCCCACCCCCTGAATAAGTAAGGCCCCGCTCTTTCTAAGAAAAAAAAGAGGGGCGAAGCGCCCGTTTGAAGTGGCGAAGGCCTATGCTACAGTAAGAAAAAAAGTTGTAACAACTGGGCTTGTAATCATTGTGAACAGTTCTATTATCAATAAAACAATGTTATTTGATCCCAATGTTTGTTTGGTTGTGTTTTACATTTTTCATGTTTTGAATTTTATGTAATTTCAAACTCTACATCGCTTTCTGGAGAGTTATACGCAAACTGACGTGTAAACGTAATCAGTTTAATGCGAGAAATACTCCGGAACATCAACATATACTTAACATACCTTAAATAACCTTTACATAACTTAGAAATAAGTTTTGAAGGCTTTGGTATGGCAAAAACAAAGTAAATTCTCTTACAGGGACTAAACTTGACAAACTACGAAAGTATGCCAATTTGAACTGTAACGAACATTCCGGAACATAACCATAAGTTAAACACACCTTAAATATCCTTTACATAGCTTAGGAATAGGCTTTAAGGGGTTCGGTGTGCTAAAATAAACTTTTGGGCCATTCAGGGACTAAAAGTGTCAAAAAGTGCATAAGTTTGCATTTTCGCGCATAACTCACGTTCTGAATACATCCGGACATCCAAAAATTTATGTAAACACCATAATATTTTATTTTAGTGTTTGGCATGAGAAAAATCCATTCGTCGCGTCATTTGGATCGTTTTTCGCGCTTATGCGCATTCCGTCGTAATTAAGCGAACATCGCGTTCGTACGACCAAACGAACCAACACCCGACATATTTTTGAGCATGTTTCATGTCCACAATGTTTAGGCATCATTTTAGGGCCTTAAAGTTGGCTTTACGGGCCTTAGAAGTGTCGGAAATGGCCTTAAACACGTGCAGGGGCTGAAACTGTCATTTTTGAAAGTTATATGCTGATCAGAAGGGCCATGCGGCCCGCATTAGATTTTTCTGATCCTGAAGCGGGCTGCCTCAACCTCCCAGTTCAGATAAGATCATCTAATCAGCAGATTTCAGCTGATTAATTCACAACCACACATTCTAACTTGCCCTTTCAGCTCATGAGGAACCATTTTCAGTTACCATAACATTTTGACAAATGTACGCACAAGATTAAATCACGTTATTCAAGAAACGATCTTAACGGTTACCCGAAATCTATAAATACCCATCACATTTCACTTCATTTCTCACAAGAATCTGATCATTTGTGCTCTAAGTTGAAACCTTTGTTTCATACCTGAGCTATTTTGATCTAGATTAGCATTCGGGGACCCTTCGTAAGTGTTCCTTCGTTCTTTTATTGCTTTTCGAGTCCGAAAGTCAAACTTTGTTTGACTTTCTGCATTGACCAGTTTATGGTCGATGCGAAGTTCGTTTGAACTTCATAACGTGAGCGTGATCACGATGGTTATAGTCCCTAGTGACTATACCTACTGATTACCACGTTATCTAGGCTCAGTGACGAGCCGTAGTTT